>JAUELO010016149.1:0-11255 GCA_032357855.1 Amphibolips quercusostensackenii
ATTTTTCATGAATCTTTTGGATCCCGCCAAACGTTGATTCGAAAATAGTAGGCCAACGGCTTCACGATATCTTTGCGACGTCGTTTCATCTTTACGAAATTTTACTTATAAATCTGTTTCGTGCGAATATTTCATCAATAGTAAAAAATTCGCATGGTTAAAAAAACATATTCCAACGTTTTTTAGTCGTGAATTTTTTATTTTTTATTCATCTATGTTTTGCAGAGTATTAAGCTATTAATTTGAAATAACGCCAGCATAGAAACTTTTAACAAGTGTGTGTCTGCACAGGAATTATTTTATTTTATTTGTTAATGCGGAAATCTGCAATTAGGGTAAACCATTCAGTAACTAACACCTGTTAGTGCGAACGACTAATTTTGTAGATAAATGTAATTATTTACATTCTTAAGTTTAAAATTAAGGCTGAATCCATAGGTTATTACTTCATCTTTCATTTTCATTGACACAAAATGATTTTAAAACTCCTAATTTCTTCATAATTGCAATTTTTGTCGGTGCGTCGTTTAGTAGTTAGGGTATCGTTTAGTGGGTGGTTTACCCTACTCCTATTTGAAAAAAAAAGAAAAAGTTTTTTAATTACTATATTTTGCTGTTCAACGGAAGAACGTAGTGACATTTTCCATACAGATTATTTTCTGGCATACATACACAGAAAAATAACCTCTACAGCTAATATTACTTACTGCGTTTTTCCATTGGGCAACAAAATTATATAATTAGCTTAGCAATTTAAAATATTAGAAAGTGCATTCAAAAAATAAGGGGGTATTGTTTATAAAATATAAATCTATATCTTTCTTTTTCGTGTTATAGTGGCCCCACGAACCGCCGATTTGAAAATAGTAAGCCGACAGCTTTAAAACACCTTTGCGACGTCCTCACGACATCTTTACGACATCTTTACGACATTTAACTTATATATCTGTTGCGTGCGAATATTTGATCAATTCGAAAAGATTGAAATGGCTAGTAAAAATTGTTGAAACGATTTTTAATCGTAAATTTTTTATTCTGTACCTATCTGGTTCGAAGTGTTAAAGAATTGATTGAAAATACGCCATCGCAGCAAACTTTTCAAAAATTTATTCCTGAACAGGAATTAAAATATTTTATTTGTAATGATGAAAATATACGCAAATATTTCCATTCAGTAAAAATTAAAAATGATCGTTTAAATAATGAATTGCATAATTATCTGAACAATTTGATACGCCTAAATATGGTCATTCTTTTTTTTTGCATTGCGCTGCTTTAGGACAGATCTTCCTGACTTCTGCTGCGCAACACTTAAATTTTCCTTTCATTGCACTCGCTCTGTCATAACCTGTAGAAATGCACATTATCATAGTTTATACAAAACAAATATATATATATAAAGAAATAGGTTAGAAACGTGGCAAAATACTTAACTAAAATTCGCCAAGTTATGGAGAATATGATAAAAAATACAAAAAAAGACAATACTAGAAAAACATCTCATGAACTCCTTGAAACTAAATCATAAAAATTTGTAGAAGTACTTTGACCCCTCAGATGAGAAATATTGATGTCAAGATGTTTTAAGGCAGTAAGTTAAGTGTTTGCCAGTCCTTTTCCAGAAACATCCTTGACAGCCACAAAATGCAAGAAATCTTCTTGGATGCAATATTCTCCGTTTTGGTTTTCAACGAATCGTACACAAACAGAAAATTGTTCAATTCCACAAACATCAGTGGTCTCATCAGCAATAACTACAAAACATCGAGTCTCGTTGCCGCGTTTCACTAAGTTCGATACTATGATTTGGCCTGCAGCTTCGATGATTTCATTTTGGATACGTAGACTCAAGTACACTGCATTTTCACTCGCTGTTTCCAAACGGGACTTCAAATCACCGTCGTTGCTTTTAAAAGCGAATCGCAGCAAGGCTCTGAAGGGCAATCATTTTTTACTGGCATTTTTGCTGAAAGTGGACCCTGATCTTGATGACTTCTCAAGGCAATCCCTTGCTGACCACGGAAGAGAACAGCACGTATGATTGGCAATAATTTCTTTCGATTATCAATCCGCATCTTTTTTTGTCTTTTGTCGAGCTCGCTTACGATATCCTGTTTTTTGTTTTTTTAAATAAGCTGAAAATTTTGTGCATCTATACAAGGTTCTTGTGATAATCCTTATCTTGGTGGCTACGAAAAGTTTCTATTGTTTTTTTCCAAGTCTGAAATGGCACCGTTACAAGCAATTTGGGGCTTTGACTTTGTCCCTTGCCAACGAATTCCGGTGCAAATAAAATGCAACATTGGGTAACAACTGGCACTACTCTGTGCGCGTTTCAAGCACATCAGGCAAATACAAGAGTCGAGAGAAACTGCGCGAAATTTAAATATTCTCATGTATGATTTCGATGCTTCGACTGTTAAAATTCAAATTCAATTTTACATATTCGCATCATACATACTTTGTTTGTTAGGATCATAAACCTCATTATTTTTCCCTTTGAGACCTATTACTAAAAAAACATCACAATTTTTTGTACCCTCACTTTCGTACGCCCCTGCGACTGAAGAATCCCATAGAGAGTCTTAATAATTATTTTAGTACATCACGGTTAAAAATGGCAGAAAATACTAATTTTTTATTGAACATTATTTCCTTTTTGTTGTTGGAAATGCAGCATATTTTTTTTCGTTGTTTTTTGGTACAAAGTTAATCTTTTTGTTTTAAAATTAATTTATTGTATCAAAAATACAACCACTTGGTTAAAAATTAATTTTTTTTTTTTATTTAAAATTACACTATATTTTTTCAAATTCTTTTTTTCTTGTTGTAGAAAATTAATTGTCTGGGTTAAAAATTCATCTTTTTGATTGAAAATTCAACTACTTTTTGATAATTCGTTGTTTTTTGGTTGAAAATTCAATTATTCTTACAACATATTCCGGATTTTTTTCTCGGAATTTATAGAAATCTTTCAAAATGTTTTAAAATCTTTTTAATTTTCTCTAAAAATTAATTTTTAAACACAAAAAATCTTTTAAAATTTTCCTAGGAATCTGAAGAATATTCTTTTGAAACCGTTAAAAATTCTTAAGAAGTTTCTAAATTTGTCGTTCGAAATCTTTAAAACTCTATATATATTTAAAAAAAAAACCTTTTCATGTTAAAAATTATTTTGGAATTTTTTGAACACTTTCAAATATCTCTTAAAGTTACTCGATTTTTTTATTAACTTATATTATAATCTTTAAACTTTGAAATGTTTTTAAATCTTCTTCATGCTTATTTTAAACATAATTTATTTATACAAAAATTTATTTTGAAGTTTCCCGGAAGTTGTAAAATCTTAAGAAAATTTTATTATTTTCCTGACAAAAAAAACATCCTTTGTTGAACGTGGCAAAATTTATTGAAGCACATTTCTCTCGAAAGGCTTATTGTAACTGAATATGTTATTTATTATTCCTTTTATACAAAGACTAGAAGATCTGGAAAAGTCATAGAAATTTGAAAAAAGTTTTGGAAAAAATGTAAAAATCATGGAATTTTGAAAAAATGACTGAATTCTTTTTATTTAAAGATTAATTTTAGAGACTATTAATCAAAGTCTTAACTTAAATTTACATGTTGAAAATTAATTTTCTTAGTTGAAAATTCATTTTTCTGGTATTTAACCAGGGTGTCTAGGGTCCTCAAAATCCTTGATATTTTGGAAAAGTCCTTTAATTCGTTTTGATTTGTAATTTTTTTTTTAAGTAGAAAGAGACACCTTTTTAACAATAGATTCTTTATTCAATCACGGTGAAAATCGCGAAACTACAATTGAAAATATTTCGAAGTTTCTCATTTATTCCGGATTGTTTTTCAACATTAGGAAAAATTTCATTAAAGGTCTTAAAATTTAATCATTTTTTGCTATCAATATATTAAAATCATGCTAGATTTCGTGTGTAATGAGCTTTTATTGATTAGATTTGGTTAATATTTGACTGAGTTATCCCACATTATGTGGACAGTGTGGCCGTAGCACAGTAGGGCAAAATGACGAAAAAATGTTTAAAATACGATTCCGGCTACAATTTTAACCGAGTAAATTTTTTTTATTTTGCAAATTAGAGCTAACTATATTCTCATAGGATATCTCGAGGCCGATTAAAAAAAATTTTATTGTTGTCTTATTTATACACAAAATTGTCAAAAGTCGTAAAATTTAAGATATAGTTACTATAATAACACGCAATTAATTCAAAATGATTGATATTAGTGTTTAATCAATAAATAAACATTTGTGAAACATAAACTAATATTTTATTAAAAATCAGTTAATTGTTATTAAAAATTTTATTGTTATAAACAATAGTAGGTGGTTTTTAAATGGTTTTGGATATTTATTAAGCGATTTTCCTTTTTAATCCAATTTAAAGTAACATAAAAACATATGAAGATAAAACGCAATATATTTCTTATTGTTATAAACAAATTTCATAAACAAATGCGCAGTTTGAGGAATTTTTGAGTGTTTGAGGTACTTTTTTTTAAAAGTGTTTTGTTTGACTTAAGAGTGATGTTGCAATAAACTATGTTGTCATTATATGACAATTTTGTGATTTTTATGAACAAATTTTATAATCAAATGCACAGTTTAAACAATTTTTAATAGTTTCAGTTACTTTTTTTAACGTACTTTGTTAGTCTTAGTAGTAATACTTTTGTAAAGTATACTGTCATTTCATGCCAAATGTCATTGTTATAAACAAATTTTATGAACAAATGCGCAGTTTGAACAGTTTTTGAGTGTTAAAGGTACTTTTTTAAAATGTGTTTTGGTTTGACGTGGCAGTGATGTTTCAGTAAACTATATTTTCATTTCATAAAAATTTTGTGATTATTATAAACAAATTTTATAAACAAATGCACAGTTTGAGCAATTTTTAAGAGTTTCAGTTACTTTTTAAAAATGTACTTAGTAGGGTTCACCAATATTACAATAATACAGTTTGGTCACTAACAAAGACTTGGCTCATAAATTGTTTATCTTATCTGATCCAGCCATAGCTAGTAAAAGAAATCTTACAACAAAATCAGGATCGAAACTAGACCCAGACGCTCAGGAACTATAAGTTAAAGAAAACTAAGATTCTTTTGATATTTATCCTCTAATAACACCAAACTGTATTAATGTAATATTGGTGAGCCCAACAAAACACTTTTAAAAAAGTACCTCAGACACTCAAAAATTGCTTAAACTGCGCGTTTTTTATGAAATTTGTTTATAACAATCACATTTGTCATGAAATGACAATATAATCAAGAACAGTATCCCTAGAAGAACCAACAAAGTACGTTTAAAAAAAAAGTAACTGAAACTCTTAAAATTTGCTCAAACTGTGCAATTGTTTCAAAAATTTGTTTATAACAATAAAAACTTTCATGAAATGACAATATACATTATTGAAACATCGCTGCCGCGTCAAACAAAGCACATTTTAAAGAAAAGTACCTCAAAGAATCAAAAATTGATCAAACTGCGCATTTGTTTTTAAAATTTGTTCATAACAATGATATTTGTAATGAAATGAAAATACACCTTACAAAAGTATCACTAGAAAGACTGAAAAAGTACGTTAAAAAAAAGTAACTTAAACTCTTATAAATTGCTCGAATTGTGCATTTGTTTACAAAATGCGTTTTGACAATCACAAAATTGTCATGAAATGACAACATAGTACATTTCAACATCACTCCCGAGTCAAACAAAGCACTTTTTTTAAAAAAAAAAAGTACCTCAAGCACTCAAAAATTTCTCACACTGCGCATTTTTTAATGAAATTTGCTTATAAAAATAAAAAATAGATTTAGTTTTGTCCTAATATGTTTTTATGTTACTTTAAATTGGATTAAAAACGAAAACTGCTTAATAAATATCCAAAACCACTCAAAAATCACCTACCATTGCTCATAACAATACAAATCGTTAATAACAATTTATTAATTTTTAATAAACTGCTAGGTTATGTTTCACGAATGTTTATATATTGATTTTACACTAATATCAATCATTTTGCATTAATTGCATATTACTATAGTAACAATATCTTGAATTTTTCGATTTTTTCGAACTTTGTATATAAATAAATTAAACAAAAAAATTTGTTTTTAGAATCTGCCTCGACGGATCTCTTAAGAATTTAGTATTTTGAACATTTTCTCGTCATTTTTCCCTACTGTCCGTAGGTCAGAGAAAACCTGGAAATCGAGGAAAAATCAAGAAATCTCCTCAGAAATTTCTATAAGAGGCACATTAAATAACTGTCAAATATGATAAGTTAAAAGTTTTTTAATTTTAATTTGAAATTTTTTGATTCCGTGTACAAAAGATTGTATGTTTAAAACCTTACAAGATTAGGATTCTGGTATTTGAATATTAATGATCAGGGAAAATGAAAAATTGGTCAGAGTAAAGTTAGAGAATTTTGAAAATGAAGTTTGAGGCAACCCTGATGTAATATTATTGTTAGTAATTTATTTGCTGTACATTTTAATTTCTTCTTTGCAGTTGACTCCTCCTGACGATTATACTTTTAGTTAAACATTTTATTATTTGGTTAAAAGTTTAGCAATTTCATACAAAAATCATTCTTTTTGTTTGAAATATCTGCTATTACATTATTTGTAGAGAATTTATCTTTTTTGGTAGAAAATTGAATTTTTTGGGTGAAGGTTAAACCACTTTATTCAAAAGTAATTTTTGTTGTAGAAGATTCACCATTTTAATTAAAAAACCATCTTTTTAATTGCAAAAAAGTCTTTTTTGTTGTTAAAAGTTAATTATTTTCATTGAAAAGTTGTCTATTCCAGTTAAAAATTCCTCCTTTTTGTTGAAAATTCATTTGCTTTGTTAAAGAATGTACTATTTTGTTGAAAAGTCATTTTCTTTGGGCTAAGAATTAATTTTTTACTGAAAGTTTAATTATACCATTATTGGTTAGAAATTAATCGTTTTTGGTTGGAAATTTATATTTCCTGCATGTAAATTCAACTATTTGGTAGAAAAATTCGTGTTTTTGACTGAAAAATTTAACTGCTTTGTAGAACATCCTTATTTTGTACGACTTTTGAAAAACTAAATTTTTGTTTAATTTTGTTCTTAAATCTTCTGATTGATATACATTAAAACTAGAAACAAGACATCTTTTTTCTCAAAAGCTGTATCACGAGATTTTGCGTACGTGTTGTCGAAAACCTGACTGGTCCTGTTTTGTGTAAATATGACTTTCAGTGGCTGTTTTCAGTTTTTTCTTTGCTAAAATTTAAAAAAATTTTACACAAAATAAAGACTTTTAAGATTTCAAAAGAAAGAAAGCTTTTTAAGAATTTTGAAAGATTTGAAGAGGATAAATTTTTTTTTTTAAGTTTTGGAAGAAAATGTACGAAGATTTTTCCATGTGTAAAAATTAATTTGAAAAGATTATCAAAATAGATTTCAAAAGATTGCAAGATAATACGAACATTTTCTTAAGGATCTTGGATAATTGAAAATAATTTTCCATATTAAAATTAACTTTCAGCGAATATTCAAAACAATTTGTAAACATTTCAAAAACTTTTTAAAAATTATCACAATAGAATCTGGAAGCTTTTAAGACAACTTTTACATTTTTGCAAAATTAAAAAAAAATCGAATTAATTTAAAACATACTTTTGAGACTATTAAAAAATAATTTTAATATTGAGAAGATTTTTAAAAAATTATGAGAAAATTCAGGTTTTTAAAGACTTTGAAATAAAAATTTTTAATCTTTTTAAGAACATGTTTTTTTTTTTATTTTGAAAAATAATTTTTAATGAAATTTGATAAATGCGAAAAGGAGAGCTAATGGTATTAGTGAAACTGAAGCATTGGGAGCATAAAAGGGAAGTGATGACAAAGAAGAGGGTCTTATATGGAAGATCGGAGAGAATAGAGGATGATGTGACATAAATAAAGAGGAATATACAGTATAAGTTGAGGAAAAGAGCGAAAGAGGAAAGAAATAATGAAAAATGAACATAAGTTAAGTATTGAAGAATACGAATAGACGGTGTATGGTGGGATCGAGATGAAGAAAGGGAAGAGACAGTGACAAATGAGGTGCCGGGAAACTAGGAGAGAAAGGCACGGGAGATAGGAAAACAAGAAATAGTAAAAAACTAAAAGAGGCAAGAAATGAAAGAAGCAAAAAATGAAGGATATGTCACTGTATTATAGCAGGCTTATAGAGTAAGGGAAGGGAGTTTATAAAGAATTTGGCGCAAGGGGATATAGTAGTAATGATGGAGACGTGGCTAGATAAACAGGGATGGGAAGAAGTAAGGGGAAGGCTACTAAGAGGTTATAAATGGCAGGGGCAAAACGCAAAGAGAAATAATACAAAAAGCAGAGCAATGGGAGGAATAGTGATGGGAGTAAAAAGAGAATGTATAACAGGGACGGATAAGAAAGTGATAAAAGAACAAAAAGAGGGATTCATAATGAAAGAAGTAGAAATGGGAGGAACCAGGTGCTTATAATAGGGATACATTTTAAAGCGAAAACAGGAGATAGAGGAGGGGGGAATAGGGAGAAGAGAAAAAAAGAAATTCTAAAGAAAAGATACTAAATGTGGAGGAAAAGAAATTGTTAAAGTGTTTGGAGGAGATAGGATGGCTTATCTTAAACGGAAATATAGAAGGGGACGAGAAAGGGGAATATGCACGCTCAGGAGGAGAAAAGAGAACAGTAATTGATTATGTGATAGTGGACGATGAGGTAAGAGAGAAGGTCAAGAAATGGGAGATAGGGCATTATATATATATATTTAGATCACTTTCCGTTAACAGTGATATTAAAGGAAGAAAAAAGTAATAACAATATGAATGAAAATTAAACAAAGGTAGAAGGAGCAGGAAGAGAGGATTGGTCACGAGAAGGAAAAGAAAAGTTTAAGAAAAAGGTCAGAAAGATCAAAATCGTAGAGAAAAATATAAACGAGGAGATGGAGTTAATGATAGGAGAAATGAAAAGAGTATTAAAAAGTACAAGCAAAGAAGGAGTTAGTAAAAGCGGGAACAGAAGTGGATGGGATCAAGAATGTAAAGAGCAAGAGAAGGAGGTTAGAAAGGAATTAAGAAAATGGAGAAAAAAATAAAGTAGTGTAGAAGAATATAGGAGAAAAAAAGGAGTATACTAAGTTGTGTGATCAAAAGAAAGGAGAGGAAAATGAAAGGTTTGAAGGAGAGGTAAAGAAGGCTAGGACGGAAGAAGAGGTTTGGAAGATAATAAATAGAAAGAAGAAAAAAAGTGATTTAGGATATTGATATAAGAGAATGAAAAAAATACTTTATTGATTTGCTAGAGCGGGAGTGGAGCGAAAGTTATAAAAGGAGGGAAATATGGTAGGGAAAGAGATGAGGAAGAGGACGCAAAAAGGAAAGAAATAGTCAAAGTGTTAGGAATAATGAAAGATGGAAGGGCGCCTTGAATAGATGAGATTCCAAGTGAAATCTGAAAATATGGGGGGACAGAACTAAAGGAATTGGCATGTACAATGTGCAGTTGAGGATGGAGAGGAGAGGGGTCGCCAGAGTTATGGAAAAAAAGAGAAGTGGTACCCCTAGCAAAGAAAGGCAAAAGGGAGGAGGTTGATGATTATAGAGGAGTGACGCTGATGCTATTATTGTATAAAGTATAAGTAACGGTTTTGTCAGAGGGATTGAAGAAAGAATTTGAGGAGAAAAAGATAGTGCCACCGAATCAAACAGGGTTTAAAAAAGGAATTGGGGTGATGGACAACATATATGTTCTAAATTATCTGATAAATAAAAGGACTAAAAGGGAGAAAGGGTCAATAATAGCAATGTTCGTGAACTCAAAAGCGGCGTTTCATTCCTTGGACCTTGTCGAGATGGAAAAAGTTATAGTGAAAAATGGAATATGAGAAGGCTTAGTGAAGAGTGTATTAGAAATTTTCAGAGAGACAAAAAGCAGGCTAAAGGTAGAAGAACTAGTAGGAGATAGCTTCTGGTTAATAAGAGGAGTAAGGCAAGGTTGTCCTTTGAGCCCACTTTTATTTAATATATAATAATCTCAGATTTGGATGAGGAAATAAAGAAAAAAGGATAGGGAGGAGTTAGGATGGGAAAGAAGAAGATATATAAACTGGCATACGCAGACGATGTAGTATTGATGGCAAAGGATGAAGAAGGAATGTCAAACTTGATTACAGGATTGAAGAAATAATATGATGGGGAAAGATTTAATTTAATTTAAAGAAATACAAACATAATGAGGTTTAGAGAAGTAGGGGGTAGAGAGAATGAATGGACTTGGTGATGTAAGGAACTAAAGTTAGAAGAAGTAAAGGAGTTTAAATAATTGGGAAGTACGTTGGAATCAAATGGAGACCATAGGGGTCATATTACAGAAAGGATAAAAAAGGGGTACGGGTAATGAAACAGATATAGAAAATAGGAAAAAGAAGGTCCAAAGAAGATTGGAGAAAAAGAATATGGTTGTTTGAAACGCTGGTATGGTCGGTATTAGGTAATGGAGTGGCGATATGGGGATGTAAGGAAAGAAAAGAGATCTAGAGTTTACAAGACGGTATATAAGGTGGACGCTAGGGGTAGACTGGAGGACACCTGGATATATGGTGAAAGAAGAAGCGCAAAGAGATATATCAAGTACAAGAGCGGGAAAGAGGGCATGAAAATTTGAGACGAATTTAAAGGAAGAAAAAAAAGGGGAATTAGCTAAAAAGTGTTTAAAGGAGGTAGACGAAAGGAGAGGAAGGGCGAAAGAACTAACAAGATGGGAAGAAGAATAAAAGGGGTTCTTTAGTGCTAGAGATATAGGAGAGGGAAATGGAGTATATTATGAAGAAGTGGAGAGAAGGGCCAGGGAAAGACAAATAATGGCAAGATGGGAAATTATTAAGGAATTAAAATATAATAAATACTATAAGATGAAAAAAAGAAAGGAATACTAAAATATTTAGAAAAGTGAAGGGGAGAGCGAAGATGGACCAGAATAGCAAGATTTAGATTTGGAAACGAGGTAAGGGAGGGAATAAATGGGAAAAGAAAAAAAACAGAAAGTTAAGAATATATGAGTGGGAAGAGGAAACATAGGAGCATGAATAGGAAGGATGAAGGAGAGGAATAGAAGATCAAGGAAGGTGTCAAGAGAATGTGGTGAAGATTCTTGGGGGGGGGGGATAAAATGGATAAGGAGTGGA
>JAUELO010016155.1:0-11254 GCA_032357855.1 Amphibolips quercusostensackenii
CCACCACAACACTTAGATAAATAACCTTGAACCTGCTTTTGCATAAATTCAGCTTACACAATTGCGCAATATTATTTAATCTGTGACGTCACAAGGGGTCTTCGAGAACATTCTGGAAGTTTAGCATGGGTCACACAGACACACACACACACACACACGCTTGCCTCACACGGACACGCACTAATACTAATCGGTCCAGAAACCCCCCTGTTCATCTACTTCTTTTTTTAACGATTTCATAAAATAGAAGTAAAATATTAACGTGATATTTTTGTTTGTTATTAGGCCACAGCAAATGCAATGACTTGTGCCTTCCTTTTTTCCTTTCGCGAGAATGTATCCGTAAAGTTTGTTAACAGTAATAAATAGAATTTACCACTGAGAATCCCAGGTGCTTTATTCATCTTTAACAAGTTCCTTGAAACTCTTCTTACTGCGTTGTGTTTAAAAGGGAGCAAAATCAAATCTATTGAGAATAATTGTGCAAACTAATTATTGGTGAAAAAGTTTCTTTTAAATTTAGATCTATTTAGCAAATAAAATTTAAAAGAACACCTTTTTTTGGTTCTTTTGAAGTTTAATTTGTAAACAGCGTGGCAACCCTCCAATTGAATACTCAAATAAGATTAACGAAGAAATCAACGAACAAAAATTCAAAATGCAGAGTCAGGTTATAACACGTAATGTGTAACTAATTAAATTTTTTTTAATTACTCTGCAGCTATATATGACATATAAAAAAAGAGACTTATATGGGCATGTCCGTGACACCTAACCATTTATATCCTTGAAGTTTTATATAATTTTCGGGAAAAATTATAACTTTATGTTTTTATAATATTTTCAAGTAGAAGAAACTTAAAACTAGACACAAATTTTGATATAACAACAATGACGCGTAAGTCAATATAAAAGTATTAAGTATTTAATATGTTGATCATGCACTGTGTCTTTTTGTTTTTTTAGAATTACTAATTTTTAGCAAACTTTGTTTCTTAAACATTTTTCACCTCAATGTAAAACAAATCTACCCAACCGGGCCCCCGTCGCATCGAATTGTCGCTCTTGTATTGCTTACTGAGACACGCAAAATTCATAGCCCAAAAACTTTTTTGAATTTTGAATCCTATCTCTCAAAATTTCTGTTACATAACTTGTGACAAAAGTTACAAAAACCTGAAAATTCGCAAAAGCTAGCAAACTTACTTTCTTCAAAATTTGTTTCTAAAATTTCAATAACAAAACTTATTTATTAACAACAGAAGTCACTCCCTATTATTACTCTTAAAACTTCTGTCACAGAAATTATAATAAAAATAAGGAAAAAGATGAACATTAAAGAATAACACAAAAATTGCTATGTTGAAAATTAGTTACCAAGATCAAAATTACACAACAGTATTTCTAACAACAAAAATCACCCCTTTCGATTCCTCTCAGAATCTCTGTAGCATAACTTATAACAAAAAATAACAAACAAAAATGCAAAATTTACGAAACCTATTAAAATTACTTTCTAGAAAAATCGTTAGCAAGATTGAAATAGCAATACATATTTTTTTAACAGCAACAGTCACCCTCTTTGATTTCTCACAGAAATATATCTTACATAACTTGTAACGAAACATAAATGCCTAGTATCGTTGTCGTTCTATATTTTTTGTAAAAGTGAAATTCAATATGCTTACTATCCTTATAAAATTGGCACTTAATTGATATTTATTCTTACTACAAATTTATATTACAATCCTCATCCAACCTCGAAAACCGTTCTTTACTAGAAGCAGTTACAACAGCTTTTACCCGTAAAAGAAAGTATAATAGGGCAGAGTACGTTACATAGTGTCGGGAAAAAAATCATTAAAAAATCCTGCATTAGATAATGACAAAAAAAACGTAGAGAGGAATATTCAAGAAGAAAAGACAAAGAAATATAATTAAATAATTTTGGATCTGTCTTCTTACCAACGAAAAATTATTACGCAAAGAAAGAGGGAAGCAAACCGTAAAAAGACCTGATTGGCCAATAAGGTTCGGACAGCCTCGTCGTAGGGGCTCTCTGGCCAATCATAGGCATCGTAGGGAGTATATATGAAGAAGTGAAGTGCAATGTTTATGAAATTTCGGCAAGATTTGTAGTGTTACACACGATTAAATTTATTATTAAATAAATCTACATGGAGAGTTTTCTTACTAAAATTAACACTTCACTTTTAGTAATCTCAGGTCATCTCAAGCTAAGCTACTAACATCTTTAACCTTTTTGAAACGATTCAGGGACAACAACATCGTCCCAAAAGTCTTACAATTAGAAAAATATTTTGGAACATCTAAGTACAAATTAATTTTACATTAAAATAGTTTGCTTCTCTTAAAAGAAAGAATACAAGATATCAAATTTGTCATGTACGCTACCTTCAAAAAATTATTAAAACTTCACCTTTTTCTATTAAACACCCTCAGATTTGACATTTGGTCTACATTGGATCGGTTGTCATTTGACCAATCTCAATGAATTAGAGATCTTTCTACTTAAAAACAAAAAATAAAATTTTACGAATTACTTCCAGTAAAGCACACAACACTAAGAGAGTAAAAACATATCTGATTATCCTCTCAGCAATTAAATGATTTTAGCCCTATATAAAGCAGATAATTTTGAAGTAGCGAAAAAGCATTCGAGGATTGTTGGAAAAAGGTAAAAACTCAGGTCTAGCCCCAGGTGCAACAGACTGTATGAAGAAACAGGGCTGATCGATACAAAAAATACATCTCTTAAACAGTCTTTATTATGTCTATACCTTCTCTCACTTTTTTTTGTGCGGCGATTCGCAGTTGCTCTAAAGGCTTCTGTTCAATACCCCTACTACACTACGCTAAGCAAGCATATGCTCTGTCTCTCTCAAAGTTTTTTAAGGAAATACATCGTCGTAAGATACTCAAGTATTGTTAGAACTATTTAAAACTTCTATGTACACACGAAATATACCCTGGCGATGCCTAAAAACAGAAAAAAAAACTAAAAATTTAATATTGTTTGATAATATTCAATTGAAAACTGAGACAGATCGGTAACCCCATTTTTTCACTCTCACCAACAAAAAGTATCGAGGGGACTTAAGAGTTAAAACAACTTTCAGTGAGGTATCTGTTCCTCACTGTTTACGAAGGATTTTCGAGAACTTTTAGATCGATTCATTAAAAAGTGGAGGGAATATCCGTTTTACAAGAAAGAATGTGACGCGGCGACAATAGCTCTACAAGAACTCAGCACCATCGGGCAGCGTGCACGTCGTTGGCTGCGTGGCATGATTTCTTGTAAAATTGATATTCCCTCTACTTTTTAATGAATCGATCTGAGAATTTTTTTAAATCTCCCTTTTTATAATGAAAAACAAAACTCTCACTGAAAGTTGTCTTAATTCTATAGTTTCCTTGATACTTTTTGTCAGCGAGATGAAAAAATGGGGTTACCAATCTGCCTCAATTTAAAATTAAATATTATTAAACAATATTATATGTTTAGTTTTGTCTTTAGCTTTGGGCATCGCTAGGGTATATTTCATTTGTATATCAAAGTTTTAAACAGTTCTAACAGTATTTGTTCATCATAAGAGGATTTATATCTTAAAAAGTAATTTAATTTGGAAACAAATTTCCAAAGCGAAACTTATTTAGCTAAAAGGGGAAAATAGAAAGGGGAAAGGGAAAGGGGAAAAAGGTAAAGAAAAAAATTTCAAAGGTAATTCGTCAAAGTTGCACTTCTGCCATGTGGCCTCACTGCCACTTACTGTTTTTCAAAGACTTTTTTGGAATAGTTTTTCAAGAATAAATTTATTTATTTTAATTAGAATATAGAGAAAAAATATCTAGTGTGAAATCTTTTTCGCTGAGTAACGTATACCTGCTTCCTCATATGTTACCAATTGGAATTGAATAAATAATATTTCTGAATCATAAATTAATTTTAATTATAACATGTATACTTTCTTTTCGTATATTCATTTTTATTAACTTTTATCAATTATTTTCTCTATAATGTACTTTGAAATCATTATTTTAATTCTGTGTGCAAAAAAAAAACTTGCTAAACTCATTGATAAATGCATTATAATTTATAGTAAACTGTATAGTCTATCATATAAAAACTATAAGCTCTAGGAATAGTTATACAGTCCAAACTCCGAGTTGTATCGCCCCGAGTAGTGCCGCTCCCCAAGATTCTCACTCGAGCGCTATTCCTACTTTAGCGTCGCTCGCGATCGGCGAATTTCATATCTAACGCCCCAAGAAGTGCTGGCAGCTGGAAAGATAAATAATGTACACGGCATTATTTTAATTGTTAATGAAATGCAAGAGGCTGGTATTATTCAACAATTTTGTTTTGTTTTGGTATCTGATATTAAAACTTAAGCAACTAGTTGAATGTAAATGAATGAACATTTGAAATTATTGATTTAACATTTCCTGTAGTTGAAATTTAAAAAAAAATTGATAGAATAGAATCAACGCTGTACCAAGTAATGAGTTTTTTGTTATTCGATGCTCTATATAGTTTTTACATTTAGCACATTGAAATAAATTGAATAAATGAATTTAGTTATTGAATTAATGTGTATTTCTTTATTCCCCTCACCTAAATCTAATATTTTCAGTCCCTGCTTGACTTAACTATAATATTATCATACCCAGCTTGTCTTCTACCTTCCTTAACCATTCCTTCCCCTTTTCCCACGTTTTAAGAGTTTCTTTGATCTAATTAAGGATAATTCAAGATTCAACAGAGAAAACGTGATTACAACTGTAAGAAAAGCAGTGTACTTGATAGTGGTGCACTCTGTCATAACTGTTCTTAGCCTAAGACCCCTTGTTAATGAAACTAAATTTTTTTTCACTAAGTTGGCATAGTTAAAACAACAATATTTTCATGATTCTGTTAACCAAACATCTTTATCTGTTTTCAGCTGGATTTATTTTATCACAATTATATGTTGGTCCTAAGAAAAAATAATAATTTGCAGTTGTTATATAAAATGCAGATTTTAATGTTATCGATACTTCACTCAGCATTATTAGTATTAAATTAGATTTCTCTATTACTTAATGTTGATTTAAGACTTGCATGAAGTCAATATTATGTGGCTGCTGTTTGAACTGTCGTCTTGTGTATCTCCGAACGTACTGGAGCCCCCTAGCGACCACAAGTGTCAGTCAGCGTCCTCATAGTTCCTGAAATTTTTATGTGTATTTCCTTATTTATCTCATTTGAATTCATTGTAGTTTCAAAGAAAAATGTCTAGGAGATTCAATACAGCTTTTAAAACCTCTAAAACGCGATTTAAAGTATATAATCATTGAATCTATTATTATCAGTACTCACTTGACGCAACTGTTATATTATTGTGTTTTCCTCCTCCGCCTCCTCCTCCTCCTCCTCCTCATCCTCTATTTTTTTCTCGTCTTCCACATACATTCTAATAGTTTATTGAACTTGATAAGAGATAATTTAAGATTCAACAAGGAATCGTAATTACAACTACAAGAAAAAGCAGCGTATCCGATGGTGGCACACTCTATGATAATCTTTGTTAACCCAGGTTCCCTTTTTAGTGAAACACACTTTTGTTTACTAAGTTAGAATAGTTGAATCAACTGTATGTCCAAGATTCTGTTAATCAGGAGTCGTTGTCTCTCTGAAATAGATTTTACTCAACTACAATTAAAAAATGATGTTTCTAAGAAAAACAATATTTGCAGCTGTTCTATATTACAGCAGATTTTAATGTATGTAATTATTACTTCACTAAGTATTTTTGATTATTACTTAACTTAATTTTTGCATCACTAAATGTTGATTTAAAGGTTCGGAAAGTAGATATCCATGATCTCTCTAGTTTATTGTATCATTTTTCAATGTTTGATTCGTAGTATTTTTGCATAAGATTTTAATATTACTAAATTTATGTTATCATCTTTGATATTTTATTTCAATGATTCAAGTATGTAAATTGAATCTCTTTAGCAGATTACTCTATTATGTGAAAAATGGTTCCAACTTTTCTTACAGTTATAATGATAATATTGTATAAATCAATTTATTAGGTTTTTTTTTCTTTGAAAAATTAATTTATTACGTATTTTGTTTCATTTTTTTCTTTAAAAAATGAATATATATCTATTTATTTTATAAATTCTAGCAAGAGCTTTTTTAAATTATATTTTTTTCATCTCAAATTGTCGATTCATTATAAATGAAAAAAAATTACAGGACTGCTAGGTAATAATTGCTAATAGTTAAATTGGCATACGAGCTATATCAACATAAAATTCTAAATATCTCACTGTGATCTGTTGGATGCAACAAGATCTCTGAAGGATCTGCTGATATTTTTTCAAGATTCGTGCAATATTTTTTTTATATGGTTTAATTCATTTCCAGAGATATCCCATGAGATTTTTTTATTGTTTTTGAATCGCTCAATCGCAAAGACTTCCAAAATTTTGCAAATATTACAAAATTATTTTTTATGATTTAAAAACTTTGGTTTGATACATAGCGCTCACTACCTCTGTCTCTCTCTCTCTCTCTCTCTCTCTCTCTCTCTCTCTCTAGCATACACACATGCTTCAGACTTTGTTAGCACTTTATCATGAGATGATTCTTAGAATATAAAAATTATTCAAGTCCACAGCTTTTTGGTCAATTATATCACATGGCTCTCTGATGCACATGCTTCATGCCTTACTGTAATTTTCTTACAAGCTGAAAGTTTATTTTTCTAAATTAGGAACTCTAACATTATTTCTTCATTATTATTTTTAAAATATTTTAAGAATCCTTCACATGCGTTTTATTTCACTACACACTTCTATAAATAAATTATTATTATCTTATGTTCCTCTAATCACTATTCTATGTCCCTTCTTTCTTTATCATTTTTATGTATGATTTTCTTTCTTTCTAATCCCCTTATCAAAAGTCTAAGCAATGAATTTTTCTAGTAAAATGCAGTTTTTTATATTTTACGAATTGCCCCTATAAGTTTTAGTGATAGTCTACTGTATTTTCTGAAAAGGTAAGTTTTTGATCCATGTGAAATAATAGATGATATTTTCATTGGCAACTTCTTGGTCACTAATATTATAATTTATCCTTTGTTTTCTTTAACGTAAGGTGTATTGTAGAATTTTTTGAAACTGTTTCATTTAAAATAAATTGGTGTTACTGCTTCTTCATTATTTAAACTATAGGCGTTTATGCTTAAACCATTCAGATGTCACAAATGTTAGTTTGAAAAGAAAAATTTTGCTTCTGTTGTAATGCAATCAACATTCACATTATTATAATATTAACCTAACTTCTCCTCCAAATCAGCATATGGAGCACTAAATTTGAGACTACTGGCCCAAATTAGTCCTTACTTAGGGCTACAATATGTCTAGAGTAGCTTAGAAGGACAATATATGTGTGTGTATATATTCTGTAGGCAGCTGGCCTACAAAAAGTCTATAAGATTGAGATAGACAGACCATTCTCATCGTTCCTTATCTCTTTCACTCTTACTGATTTTCTGCAGGCAAGCGCAGCAGACGAAGAAAATGGACTGCACAAAAACGCCAAAAATAAATAAAATTAAAGGAAAATTCCCATTATGACTCAAAAGAAGGACATTTCAGTTGTGGGGAGAACTTCAAAGGACAAGACTAAAAAGAAGGACAAATCCTTCTAAAAAAGGACGTATTGTAGCCCTACCTTAATGTGCCCTAAATTATGCAAGGGGAAAGAATCGGGTTTATGGTTTTCTTCACGTATTTTTCATAACGTTAAGGTAGCACAACACCATATATAACAAAAAAAGTCAAAGGAAAAATCGGACTACTTCCGGTCGACGCTATTTCAGGAGCCCTAAATGAGCCTGAAATTATGCAAGGGAAATATATTTGAAAAAATAAATTTTTGGCAAATTTGTTTAAATCCATTTTTCGTAAGTTCAAATATCATACTCGGGGTTCCCTAAATCAGCCTTAACATAGGGTAAGGAAAAAAATTTTTTTATTTATTTTAGTAGGTCTGTTCAAGCAAAAATTGTTTAAACATTTTATTTTATTTTGTATCATCATATTTGTAGAGTCCTAAATTACTATATAAGGTGAATTTTCTGTAAAATAATTTTTGGTACGTTTTACAGCAATGTTTGGCCAGCCTAACGTTAACCTAACCCAAACGCCATTTTTTACAAAAAATAATAGAGCCCTAAATTTGGGAATAGGGGTTCAAATCAGCCCTAAATTATGCAATAGATCACATCTCTATACCTCAATAGTGTTCTGCCAGTTTAACATACCTTATAATTTCAACAAGACAAGAAGAAAAATTAATTTCTTTTCGCTTAAAAGCGCCTAAAATGTGCATTTGTTTGTAAAATAAAAAAATGTTGATGAATGGCAAAATAGTATTTTCAGAAAACGTCATTGGTAATATAATTACAACAAGACTATAAGAAGAAACGATTTCTTTTTTCCTTTAACTGTCTTCGATGTACATTTGTTTATATAATTTGTTTATAGAATTAATAAATAACATTCTATCTTAGATATAAATGTCCATGTATCATCCTAACGATGAAGCAAGCAGTTTCAGAGTTTTCGACATGTTGAGAGGGGTGGCTGATTGGCCGGGTTCCACCACTGGGCCGGCTGAATAGTAATTTCTTAAATGTTATTGTACATACTAATTACACAAGAAATTTGAGCTTTCCTTAAATGATTAAATTTCGTTAGTTTTTCGACATGTTTGCGGGTCCCAAGCGTTCTAACGCCTATCCGGCTGACTGACTTGAGTAATGCAATTTTTTAGTGTTCAAGATAATACATGCTTTGCTGGCAGACTTATACATATAAATATTTATACATATATTATACTTACAAAACATGTATACATCTTTTGAAGACAATAAGTTAATAATGAAATTTGAATGAAGTGAGTGTATTTAACAATAATATAATGTAGGTTCATGTGAAATTGTACGGGATTTGGTAGGTTCCAAAATTGACGGATGATTCTCATGCATATAAAAATGTCCATTGTTGATTAAATTTGATGTTATGTTTCACCTTGTCAATCACATTATGGGAAAAATATAAAAGCAAGTTTTATTTTGCTGTTTTGCTAATTATCGATAGTAGAGTTAGGCATTGTGGCCGAAAACTCAATTTTCAAAATTCCCTGATTTCTCTTTCACTAATTTTTTATTTTTCGTGACATTTTAATATTCAATACCAGCAATTTAATCTTGAAATATCTTTAACACAGTATCTTGTTTAAACAAAATAGAAAAATATTTAAAATAGAGGTCATCGTGGTTCAGATGGTATAGTGATTGTCCTACGATCCAACACTGCAGCCTTGACAGCCACGTTGGCGCAAGTTCGATTCCCAAAGCAGGAAGCGAGGCTGGATGTGTTTTCAGAAAGCTTCGCTTCTGTCCCTTGGTATACTACCCCACAGATACCCTACAGTTTATAATTAACCCTATAGAACAGTCGCTAATGATCCTGGCAGTTGATGCGACTATAAACATGCCATTAATAAAAAAATTTAAATATTTCAGATACAAGTTTACAATTTTCCAATGTATGCACTGTTTTGGGAAAATTGGTACGCCTGCTTTCCGGGCACCTCCCTTGCATTTCCTTTTTTTTTGTTTTTTCGATCCTTGTTACCATGGCGACGCTTGTTATCTCTGGAAAAAGCTTCGACAGATCGGACGTGTTCTTTAATAATGAATAAAAAGATTTTCTACTCTTGAATAACAAAAATTGGCTTTTTATTGTGTTGCTGCGTATTCCGAAACCCAAACTTCTGATAACTTAAAAAAAAAGAATTTTCTACCATAAAAGATGACTTTTTAACAAAACACTTGAATTTTCCACAAAATAATTAAACTTTCAACAAAAGAGTTGAATGATCAACTTGAAAAGATGAATTCTCGAGGAAAAAGTGTAATAGTTGATATTTCAACCAAAAACGATGCAATTTTATATATATTGAAAATTAAATTTTAAACCCAAAAAAAAGACGAATTTTCAACCAATAAAGATTTTTCAGTCATTATAGAAAAAAGTTAATTTAAATTGTTGAATCTTTAAGCCAAAAGACGAATTTCCTGTAGAAAAATTGAATTTTTACCAAAAAATGTGAACTTTTACCCAAAAATACGGATTTTCAGCACAAAAATTAATTTTTAACAAAATAGTTCAATTTCTAACCAAAGATGAATTTTCAGCTCGAAATATGAATCTACAACAAAAAAATGATTTCTTAACAAAGAGGTTCAACCAAAATTTTCGAACAAATATAGGTGAATCCTCAAGCAGAGAAGATTAATTTCCAACCAAACAGTTGCATTTTTATCCAATAAAGATGAAATTTCTACTAACACAGATGCATTTTTTATTCAAGACGCAAATTATCTAAAAAATAGTTTAATTTACATCCAAAAAAGATTTTAGCTTGACTTTTCAACATCAAAATATGAATTTTAAACAAGAAGTAAACTTGCTATGAAAATAGTTGCATTTTCAACAAGACAGTTGAATTTTTAACCAAAAATGACAACTTTTTATCAGAATTGTTAAATTTTCAACCATAGTTGCATTTTTATCCAAAAAAGATTAAATTTCTACTGAAACAGATGAATTTTAATGTCAAAAAGACAAATTTTCAGAAAAAGAATTGAATTTTTATACTAAAAAGATATCAGTTGACTTTCCAACACCAAAATATGAATTTGAAAGAAAAAGTGAATTTTCTATGAAAATAGTTGAACTTTTAACCGAAAAAGACGAATTTTCAACAAAACAGTTGAATTTTCAACCAAGAAGGACTTTTTTTTTAAACTTGAGTTTTTAAACAAAAAATAAGATTTAGAAATAAAAGGATAATCTTCAGGAGTATAATATCAGAGTTACTGCAAAACATGATTTTAAAAATGTTCTAACTTCTGCCTGACCAATTTTTCATTTTCCCTGACCACTAATATTCAAAGACCAGAATCTTAACAAACCGTAACCAAATTTGTGGACCCCCCCCCCCCCGAGTTCTTCCGTAACTTAGGTACGGTCTCTTATGAGAATCATCATTAAGGAAATTTTAAAATAAAATAAGGATAAAGATACGAATAGCGCTGACCTCCGACTTTTTTGATACTCCGTATATTCATGTACCTTGACGCGCTTATTATAAAAATTATAG
>JAUELO010016191.1:0-11253 GCA_032357855.1 Amphibolips quercusostensackenii
CCTCGCGGAAAACATACAAACCTAACCTCTCAGGGCACACAAAACAAACTCAATCGCTCACAATATCATTGACTTTTTCACTTTTATTATCTTTAACACGCAATCTTTCAATCACAAACCCTTCTTTCACACTCTGACCATTAACTTACCTCAAATCTCACTGCCATTTACCAAAATTAGCACCACAAAAATACCGCTATTAAACACTGACTCCCCTATGATGCGTACTTTTCCTAACTGCTACTTATACTTCTCTATCGCCCTCCTCGTTCAGCTTATTTTCTCTCCTATGCACATTTCTTGCCCAGCTTGCCTTCTGCCGCTTCCCCCTCTTATTTACAACCATAATGGCTCATTTTCTAAAGCTACTGTCCCTTCTACTTTAAATCTCTCTATCTCCTCCCACCCTTGCATATTCATGACCACATAGTGTATCACTGATGCTCCTACCTCACTCATATATGTGTATTCTCTCTTTCTGCGTCCTGCTATCATACTATTTGCCACCGCCGAGCCTCTACCCTCTATCCAGTCCCTTAGAATCTTCTACCCTTTCTTTAATCCTTCCCATCCTATCTCTGTTCTACACTATCACAAATTTACATGTCACCGCTCCTATCTTTACTGGTCTCATTTGCACGCCATCCCCCTCTCCACCGCTATAAATTTCTTTTTGTAATCTATCTCTAGCTCCCATTATAATTACTTCATTAGCCGTTCCTTTCTTCTTCAATCTGTCCGCCTCCTGAAGTCTCTAACTATACTCCCTAGGCAGCTTTAGCTCTATTCCCTTCTATTCTTTTTTCTATACTGACGTCTCTGATGGTCCTACCACATCAAATTCCTGAAAATACCTCCAGAAATCCTGATTTTTTTTCTTCACTCCTGCTACATTACAGAAAAGCACCTTTACTACTTTTTCACCTTGCTTTACCTCCACCTCCTACTTCCTACAAAACAGGTCTAAATAATGCTTTTAACTATACTCTTTCTTCTCATCTTGCACCTAAATTTTCTCTTCTACTTTTATTTTCCGATACCTCACCTCAGGGATCTTCATCAAGGAGAAATTTAGCCTAAAATACTCCGATGCCACATGTCTTGTTTCCACCACTACGCCTCCTAGCCTAGCACAAAAAACTTCCGTCTCACTCTCACAGCTGAGTGAGAAGGCGTGGTGGTGGAAACGAGACATGTGGCATCAAAGTATTATACTAATTTTCTCCTCGCTGAAGACCCCTGCCCTACCTTTGCTGTTCGCCCTTCACTCCTCTCCCTCCAAACCCTTTCGATTAGCATTCTCTGCACCTCCCTTTCCTTTCGCGTCAGATCGTGATTAATGCAAGCCCCCTTGTCCTTTATCCTATTTTTATTTTGCATTACCAGCAACTTCTCTTCCCAGCTCTCCATTTCCACAACCGCTACTTTCTTTTCTTTTCTTCTCTCCAATCTAACTTCACCTATCTTGCCTCTAATTCACCTTATGGCCAGTAGCAGTGTTTCCACACACTCTCTTTTTTCTCTGCTCCTTAGCTTTAACCCTTCTAACACAATATTATTTTTTCTGTGTGCCTTTTTTTCTCTATACTCAACTCCATTGCCCTTCTTCTTTTCCTAGCCGACACCTTTTTTCGATCCTGAGCCCTCCCACTTTCTCTTCTATCATGTTTTTTTTCCTCTCTCCTGAATACCTTTCTGCTCGCGCTCCTCCCCCTCACCTAAGATAATCGCTGACCTGCCTTCCACCTTTTTAAGCCTTCTTCCCGTCCTTCCAGACCTCAATCTCCTCTTCCAGCTCTTATCCTTCAAGTGCCTGAGCCTTTCTCAGCGGCCCCACCTCTCACTCTAATTCTTCTACTTTCTCCATTAACTCTTTCATCTGCTTTTTCCATTGCTCATCTCTACTTCTTTAGTCTCCCCTCATACATTTCATATGCTCCTGAGTCTCCCTTACGTCCTCCCTTAGTCCCCTAATCTCCTCTTGCAGCATCCCTAGCGCCTCATTTTCCGCCTGCTCCTTCATTGAGGGGGGGGGGGAAGACATACGTGTTCTACCGCTATTATCAAATGGACTCTCCACCGAGCTCTTCACAGGAATCTCTTCAATGTCTCTCTTTCTCTTCTGTAACAAGAGATCTTTCTCCTCACTTGCGCTAGACACTCTCTTCGTCGACGCGCCGCTCGACACCGGGCTACGCACTGCTAACCGTCACGTCGTGGCGTGTGGAAAATTTTCTCTCTGTCCATCTTGCTACTAGCATTGCCAGCACTCTCGCTGACCTTCCGCTCTCTAACGTCCCGCTCTTTCGATGGTAACTGGGACCTCCCCATTAAGTACCTTCTGCCACCGATAGAAGACACTCAACTCTGTTACCGCCTACCACCCTAAATTTTTCCTTTACTCCACTTTATTCTACTTTCAACAGGCTCTGCCGGAACTTCTTTCTCTCCCTTGACCACCGACAACACTATAAGAACCATCCTTGTCCCCCTCGAAAGGCCCAAACTCCTACCCGCCAACTCAGTCAACCCCTTGCCAACCTGACACTCTCATCACACCTTCAACACAATTTCTGTAAAACCTCTCAGCACCTGTCAGCGAACACATTCTCACTACCGCCACCAAAAAGCAAGTCACACTTTGCGTAATACCAAACTAGTCACTCAGTTTCTCATTTACATTAGTAGTAGCGTAAGGGCACAATCAGATTAGTTACCAACAAATAACGCCACCGTCGCATGTAACCGACACTAACAGATGGCGCCACCGACTCAGGGAGGGTTCTTTTCCATGCTAAGTTACCGGCAGTCGGTTTAACCGTGAGGTTGGAAATGTGGATTCCTGCTGGTGTAACATTGCACCATCTGTCGGTAAAACAGAGAGGTCGATAATTGTAAAGTTCTGTTGGATGCTAAGTGGTTAAAACAGTGAGGTTGTTTATTAAGATTCCTGATTAGGTAACATTATAAGGTTCTTTTCCATGCTGAGCTACTATAAGTGGGTAAAACAGAAAGGTCGATAGCTTTTTGTTTTCTCATTTCACTATCGGTAGGTACTTTAGGGAGCAGCTTTGCCATCAGTCGGTAAGACAAGGAAATCAGTGATTTTTATATTAATTTACTATTGGTCAGTAAGGTGGGGAGCAGCTCTACCATCAATCAGTAAAATAAAGAGGTCGGTTATGTTTTATATTGTCACTTCACTATCAGCTGGTCAGCTAGGGAGCAACTTCACCATCAGTCGGTAATGTAGAGAGGTCGGTAACTTTATATATTATAATTTTGCCATCGTTCGGTAAAGAAGGGGACTATTTTATCATCGGTCGGTTAGGTAGATAGGTCGGTAAATTTTTCTATTATCATTTTGCTATGTGTCGGTAAGGTAGAAGCCGGCTTCTAATGCTCATCCCCAGCCATAGGTGGAGCCTCAGTCGCTCTATCAGTAGCCTACCTTCTTAATCAAGGAAAAATAACTGATGACGTCACAAAGAGTCACGTATAGTATGTGCTGGGGATTTCCCCTATTTCTACAAGTACTACGCTGATACTCCCTAGTCATTTTTAATTTTTCTTATGGACTAAAATATAACTGTATAGCTTCGTATCTTAATGATCTAAAATATCAACAGATAAGAATTTAAATATAAAAAAGATAAACATTTTTTTGTGTATAAGTAGGACTGCGGTGACTAAAGTCAGTCGGACCTTTCTTACTACCAGGTCAGATAGGCAAGAAGATGCATGAAAATTCAAATCAAAGTTTCAGAACGTCTCTTTTTCTATCGTGTGAGCTAGACAGAGAGGGACTAACTGTATGTAAACGACAATTTATACTTATCACTTCGAAACTGAGAGGTTTAATCCAAATAGTGGAAAAACACATCAGCGATCTACCTTACTAACCTCTGCGCAAACGCAATTTTATTGCATTGTCTACATTTGATCAATTCAAATTCCCCGCGCTTTACCTTGTTAATTGATAAATTGATTTATATTTTGGTAAAATTAAGTGAATGAAACGAAAAACAAACTTATATAGTAACTTAAACTTATCAACTAATATGAAGAATAATAGTTAAACATAAAAATTTTATTTACTTTTTTTTTATTTTCACATTTTATTGGACATTTTTTAAATTACTGGGACGAAGACGACTGAAGCCAAGCGGGCCTCTTTTTCTACCAAGTGAAATAGACAACAAGATGCACGAAAACTTAAAACGTCTCTCTTTCTATCATGTGAGTTCAACAGAGAGGGTCCGATTGTGTTCGAGCGACAATTCATACTTAACGTTTTTTGAGAATGAAAGAGGTCCAACCCAAATAGTGGAAGAAGATATCAGTAATTTACCTCACTATACTCTGCGCATACCCAATCTTATTTAATCACCTACATTTTGAAAATTTACATTTTCCCGCGCTTTAACTTATTGATGGATATTGTGAAGGATTTTATTCATAAGAATAAATCAATTTGAAAAAGTGAGGCGTGGTGCATGTTCGCCATCTTAATAAGTAACTTAATGCGTTTTCAACCTATGATATTTGTTAAAAACTCGAGAATTGACTTTGCGCGACTGATAAACTCTGTGGTGCATGCATTCAGTCTTATAGCTTGGTGCATGATGATTTGCGCATGCGCAGTATAAAGTTTCTGACAATAATTAAGGTAACTTATAACTAATTTAATTTAAATTAATTAAAAATAACATAACTAATGCAAATAAAAATAAAACTAATTAAATCAAATAATAACTAATTAAACTAAGATAAGATTAAATGAGGTAAAAACCTTAATAAGCTCAATGACTGATCAATTTATTAAATTAAAGTAACATGACAGGGAATTAGGATTAAGCACACAGTTTTATTTGTACAATATAAATGTTTATTCAACAACAATCTAAAACTATTTTTACAAAAATATACCACAATCATTATATATAATTTTAACCTAGATATCATACAAGTATTTACTAATATATTATGTTTTTTACGCAATTTATGAATAATTCCTTGGCACTCAGAGCTTTTTAGAGAATAGCTACAATCAATTAAAAATTGTAGCTCATGTACAAGATCGTTTAAATTAGTATGACGCAATACACAACGTTCAAGATAAGATAGCTCCTCCTCCTCCACCTCATCCTCCTCCTCATCTTTCTCAGCCTCCTACTCCTTTTTTGCCTTATCGACCTTCTTATTTATCTTGTATTCTTTCATTTCTTGCTCATTTATCTCCTCTTTATCCATCTTCTCTCCATATAGCTGATCCTCCTTCTCTTCCTGATCCATCACATGCTACTCCTTAACATCCTCTTCCTTGTCTTTCAGCACATGATGATCCGTATGCTCCTTATTTTTTTTATGACTGTAACATTGTGTTTAAATTTTTTGTTTGGAACATCTTTATTCAGAGTCTTGAAATTTGAATTTTCTTTCACATTGACGGTTAAGTCATATTTGCGTTTAATTCCGGTACATATTTCATTTCGCACCTGTGGTCATGTTAACTTTATTCTTTCTGTTTCCGATATTAAATTTTTTTTTGAGTGCAGCACACTTTTGTTTTAGGACTTGACTTAGCTCTGCAATGACTGAACTATCATCATTTTCGGGATATCATGAGACAACTTGAGAGGAGAATCTTCACAGCTGTTAGATTTTTCATAGTCATTTATGTCGAAAGAGCGATTCTTTGCTTTTTTGCATAAGTATATTTGATGTCTCTTCCAGCTATCTACTTGTGAAAAATATTTTAAACAATTATGACAGGTAGAAGTCATCTTGTCACTGTGCAAAGTTTTACTAATAATTATGTGCAAAAACGTCAATGGTCATTTCAATACTGACATTATGTTTAACTACACTCTTCTAATATATAATTTGAACCTCCACCTCCACCACCGCTTCCACTTCCACCTAGACGTGGTCGCACATAATCGTCAGTTAAACTTTGCACAGTAGCAAGATGACTTCTACCTGTCAAATTGTTTAAGGTATTTTTCATGAGTAGATAGTTTCAAGAGACGTCAGATGTACTCATGCAAAAAGGCACAGAATCGCTCTTTTAACATAAATGACTACGAAAAATCTAACTGCTATGAAGATGCTCCTCTTAAGTTGTCTCATGATATCCCGAAAATGATTAAAAGTGATATGAAGAACAATGATGAAACTGATAATAGTAATAGTTCAGTTATTTCAGAGCTGAGTGAAGTCCTTAAGAAAAAGTGTGCTGCACTCAAAGAAAATTAATTATTAGAAACAGATAGAATAAAGTTGAGATGTCCACAGGTATGAAATAAAATATACACCGGAATAAAACGTAAATATAAGTCAATTTTCAATGTGAAAAAGGATTTAAATGTTGAGACTTCAAATAAAAATGCTTCAAGCGAAAAATTTGAGCACAATGTTAAAGGTATAAAGAAAAATCAGGAGCATGCGGATCATTATGTGCTGAAAGACAAGAAGAAGGATGTTAAGGAGAAGCATGTGATGGATCAGAGAGAAAATTGTGATTAGTTATGATTTAATTTATTGAGTTTTATTTAAGTTTCATTAGTTATAAGTTATGTTTAATTTGCTTAACTTAAATTGGTTATAAATTACTCTAATTAGTGTCGGAAACTTCATACTGCGCATGCGCAAATTATCATGCACTAAGCTATAAGCCTGAATGCGAGCACCACAGAGATTGACAGTTGCGCATAATTCTCGAGTTTTTAACATATATAATAGGCTGACAACGCAGTAAGTTCCTTTTCAAGGCGGCAGACTTGCATCACACCTCACTTTTTTTAATTAATTTGTTTTTATGAATAAAATCCTTCACAATATTCATCAACAAGTTTAAGCGCGGAAAAATGTAAATTGATAAAATGTAAGTGATTCAATTATATTGCGCATGCGCAGAGTTTAGTGAGGTACATCACTTATATCTTCTTCCACTATATGGATTGGACTCCTCTCATTCTCAAAAAGCGATAAGTATGAATTCTTGTTCGAACACGATTGGACCTTCTCTGTTCAACTCACATGATAGAAAGAAAGACGTTTTAAGTTTTTATGCATCTAGTTGTCTATTTCACATGGTAGAAAAAGAGGTCCGCTTGGATTCAGTCGTCTTCGTCCCAGTAATTTAAAAAATATCCAATAAAGTGTGAAAATAAAAAAAAATAAAATTTTAATGTTTTACCATTATTCTTCCTATTAGTAAATTAGTTTAAGTTACTGCATAAGATTTGTTTTTTGTTTCACTTACTCAATTTTACCAAGATATAAATAATTTCATTAATTAACAAGTTAAAGCGCGGGAAATTCAAATTGACAAAATGTAGGTAATGCAATAAGATTACGCATGCGCAGAGGTTGGTAAGGTAGATCGCTGATGTCTTCTTCCACTATTTGGATTGGACCACTCAGTTTTGAAACGATAAGTATAAATTGTCGCTTAAACACCATCAGTCCCTCTCTGTCCAACTCACACGATAGAAAGAGAGACGTTCTGAAACTTTGATTCAAATTTTCATGCATTTCCTTGTCTATCTGACCTGGTAGAAAGAGTGGTCCGACTGACTTTAGGCACCGCAGTCCTACTTATACACAAAATATTTCATCTTTTTTGATATTTAAATTCTTATCTTTTTATATTTCACATCATTAAGATAAGAAGCTACATAGTTATATCTTAGTCTACAAGAAATATAAAAATGACTAGGGAGTGTCAGCGTATTACATGCAGAAATAGGGGAAAGCCCCAGCTCATGCAACACGTGACTCTTTGTGACCTCATCAGTTATTTAATCTTCATTGAGAAGGTAGGCTACTGATATAGTGACTGAAGCTCCATCTATGGTTAGGGATATGCATTAGCAGCGGGCTTCTACCTTACCGACACATAGTGAAATGATAACACAAATGTTATCGACCTCTCTACATTACCGACGGATGATAAAATAGTTCCCTACCTCACCGACTAATGGGCAATAATAATGTCAAAGTTACAGAAATCTCTACCTTACTGACTGATAGTAAAATTGCTCCCTACCTTACCGGCTAATATTAAAATAATATTATTGAAATTACCGACTTACCTGTTTTACCTACTGATGGTAATACACTGTTTGAGTGACCGATGGTAGATGAGCATGGAACAGAACCTTCTAATGTTTATTAAGCATAAATCTCAATTAACAAAATCACTGTTTTATCCACTTGGCATGGAACAGAACCATATGATTATCGACCTCTGTGTTTTATCAATAGATAGTGCAATTTTATATTAGCAGAAATCTGCATCAACAACGTCACTGTTTTACTGACTGCAGGTAACTTAGCACGGACTCCACTAATTATCTTTACACTCGCTTTGCTACAAGCATATATTTTTCCAAGTCAAAAAATGCACACAAAAATTTTTTTTTCACTCTCAAACTTTTTTTTGGGATCTGTCTTAAGCTATATATTTGATTCGTACATAATCTTTCTAGCATAAATCCACTTTGAATCCCCTATATCTTTTCTTCTGTTATTTTATAAAAACAAATTTTAGTTTTCACGAGTACTTTAATATTTGTTTTTTATATGGCATTAATCTTTATTCGCTGCTACCTTCGAAAATGTATCATTTTAATAAATTTATATTATTATAATTTATAACATGCACTGATACTAAAAAGGACATTTTCATTGTCTTATTTTTATTATTTAAAAAATTACGTATCCTATCAAAATATTCATAAAGACAAGACAACGAAATTATTTTCGTTTCAATACCAATGCAAATTATAAATTGTAATACCTAAAACAATTTGATTTTAGTGATACATTTTTTAGGGTGGCTGAGATTAGAATTCAATGCAAAATAAGGAACAATTATTACAGTCAACATGATAAATAAAATGTTTACTTTATTTTGCAATTCCTTGAAGCCAAAGGAGCTTTAATGAAAGAGAATTAACAATTAACCAATTACGCGTGAGGTAAATATAGTATCTAGCGCAAGCGCGAAAATTAACAGTTGCGTGCCCTAGGTGCACTCAAACTTGTGAGCCGCGTGCGCGATGCGCGATGAGATTGTGCCCGTGCAGCGGGCAGATTATTTTTTTTGGTAAGAATTCAACTATTTTTGTTGAAAATTCATCCTTTTTTGTTGAAAATTGATTATTTCAATTAAATTCGTCTGATTTCGATTTTAACTGAAATTTTTTCCCATGAGAAATATCTAATATTATTTTTTTATTTGCAAATAAATCTTTTTTGATTGTAATTAAAGGGCTAAATGCAATAACCACCTTAGCGCTACAACACACGGAGAATTTTTGTCCGCGGAGCAAATTTAAAAAAAATTTCAAATTTAAGTTACGTCATTCCATACAAGTTGAGAATTTAATTGAGCATCTTTTTTGTATTACAATAAAATTCGAAGGTTCTTTCGTTTCTCAGCTATTTAAGGAAAATGGAATTTTTCACCGAAAAAAAATTCAATACCTTTTTGCGTTCAACTTACCAGATCTTTACCGGGAATCGATATTTTCTGTTGCAAATTTTATGTGGAATTCTTCAAAATATTCTACGACTTCGAAGTGCTTACGATGATTTAAAAACACATCAGGGCCACGTAGTGATTTAAAAAAAAATATTTTCTTCGAAATCTTAGATGCATATATACAAACGAAAAAGTTGTGTATGGAAGTTTCGAATTTTGACAACTTCCAGCAAAAGAAATATACCTTAAGGATTAAAGAAGTATTTCCAGAAAGTTTTAGGTCTTTATTTATTAGGGGAAAAAAGTAAGAGCGATGTGAAAATTATGTACAGCGCGCTGCTCTCGACTCGAGTCGCGAAAACATAGCCTGACGGCTTGGCGTACCTGTAACCTATAACCGAGTCGGGCACAGCGTGCCGTACATAATTTTTACATCACCCTCACTTTTTTCCTCTAATGACTAAAGATCTAAAACTTTTTGAAAAAACTTTTTTGATTCCTAAGGAACATTTTTCTCACTGAAAGTTATTAAAATTCAAAACTTCCTCACCCAACTTTTTCGTTTGTATATATGCATCCCAGATTTCGAAGAAAATATTTTTTTTCATTCACTAGACGGCCCTGAAATGTTTTCAAAACTTTGTAAACACTCTAACAATCGTAGAATATGTTGGAGAATGTTACATAAAATTTGCAAGAGAAAATATCAATTCCCGGCAAATATCTGGCAAGCTGAACGCAAAAAGGTATTGAATTTTTTTCTGCGAAAAATTTCGTTTTCCATAAATAGCTAAAAACAAAACAACCTTTGAATGTTGTTGCTATACAAAAAAGATGCAAAATAAAATTTTCTACAAGTATGAACTGTCAAAACTCAGCCGGCTCTTCAATTCGACTCTTTGGTTAAAAGTTCACCTTCTTTTTAAAAAATTAACTTTTTTGTTGAAAATATGTTCTTTTAGTTGAAAATTTAACAATCTTTTTTTAATTTTATTTCTTTCTTCACTGAAAAATCTTTTTTGGTTCAAAATTGAACTATATTATTGAGAAATTGTATTTGTGGTTTAAAAATTCATCTATCTTTTTCTTTTGGTTCAAAGTTCAACTATTTAATTGATAATCCATCTTCGTAGGTAAAAAATTTAATATGTAGTTACAAATTCAACTATTTTGTTAAAAATTCAACTATTTGGTAAAAATTAGTCTTTTTTGCTTGAAAGCTGGACTATTTGACTGTGAATACAATTGCTTGGTCTAACATTTTTTTTTGATTTCACTGTTTAGTTCAAAAAAGATCTTTCTTGATTGAAAATTCATATTTCCGTGTTTGAAGGTCAACAGTTTTCTCAAAGTAATTTAGAGAGGACCACCCTATAGTACATAATGAGGCTACAGTAGATAATGATTAATTTAGTATACTAATGTATGTGAAGTGATTCATTTGATTTAATTAAAAGTTGGAATAGAACATGTTTTGATATATTAAGGAGATTTTGACAACAAGGACAAAATAAAACAAACATTAACATTTGTTATGGTTTATAAATGTCGGAAGATAATTTCGATGTATTCAGCTAACATCAAACTCATTAGAAAGTCAGATATTTGGATACTAAGAGTCTCATAAAAAGTATATAACAGAATTATAAAACATTTTATAAAAATATCTAGAAAATGTATAATTGTATATCTATATAAATAAAATGATTAAATTTGATCATTTCTGCTTAGCTAGTCTTACGTTTTGAAAATTTGAATAA
>JAUELO010016196.1:0-11253 GCA_032357855.1 Amphibolips quercusostensackenii
CGAGCGTGTCCGTGAGTCAGCCCTGTTAGGAGTTGCGAAGATCAGCCGAAAATGCACGAGAACGAACCCGAGCTCTCCCGACTCCACGATTCCATTTCTCTTATTCTCTGGCTTTGGCTATTCATATTCGCGTTGATTTTTGTTTCGTGCAAATAAAAGCTGTACTCTACATTAATCAAGGTGGCCGTTGGACCGGGAGATGACCGGAAATGACAGTAAATTTATTTTTTGACCGCAAATTTTACAAATATTAAGAAAAAAATCTGTCCAGCTTTGATTAAACCGTTTGTTTAAGTGATTGGTTAAATTTTTATCCTTTTAAATTATTATATCATTCAGTTTAGAATACGTGATTCATAAATCTTTCTCTTCAAAAATGCTCCATTTTAGATTTTAATTTTTGCGCCTACATTTTGATTTAGAGAATTTTTAAATGCAGTTTTCAAGTCCTTACAAATTAAAAATGTGAAGCGTTTGAAATCGAAGATTTTTGATATAAAAACGTTTCTATCTGACTAACTGCAAATAAAAATTAATTATTAATTTTTAAAATTAAATTGTACTTTAAGATTAGTAATTAAATGCTTCCAATTAATTTCAAACACTGTTTCAGTGTAAAATGTTTTATTTTTAAACCAATCAATCCGGCTATTTGTACTAAAATATAGGTCCGAATTGCCCACGGCCTAATTTAAAACGATGTATGTATTTCTGCTAATTTCGAACAAAAAATTTAGAAGCCTTTCAAGAATTGTGAAAGGCTTTAAAGGAATAAAAAACATTTCCTCAAGATTCCTAGGAAAAAGTAAAAACGATTTTTTATTTTGAAAACAAATATTTTAAGATAATAATGAAAAAGATTTGAAAATATTTACAAAATTATCAAAAATGAATGTGGAATATTTATTTTTTAATTTTGCAGAATTCCCAAAAAATTTTAGAAAAAAATGTTGGACAAGTTTTAGTACAAATCCAAATCATCTTGAAAGATGTTTAGAAGTTCTGAAAAAATTTCAAAAATAATTTAAAATTTGAAAAAATGTGAAAACAACTTGTAGATTTTTCAACACTCTGAACTAGAATTTTAAAGTATTCTAAAGATTTTTAAACTATTTAAAATAAAAATAATTTAACTTATGATTAAAGAAGTCTTCACTTTATAAAAAAATTTAATCGGTTAATTTGTAATGTTTCTAGCGTGAAATTGCCTTAAACAATTTAATTCTTTAAAAAATTGTTATTCATTGATAGATTCTTCAATTTAGAACATTGAAAATGCTAACGGAAATTCATGTTTTTCGAACTAAATCTGAATCTTTAAAATCTACAATGTATAAAAATTTTCAATTTTCGACAGTTAAATTGCATTTATTTAAGTTTTTTACTTGATCAGTGTTAGTAGCTTCCGTTTTATACGTGTAAATTATTGAACTTTTAAATACAACACTTTTTAATTTAAAAACCTTTAAACTTCAATTTTAAATGTTTCAAATTCAAGAGAGTTCAACTACGAGTGCAACTTTAATTATAAATAAAATTATAAATTATACATCATGTATTATATATAAATATATATATATATATATATATTAATTATAAATAACATTTTAATTTTCAGCTTAAATTTCATTAATTTAAATGGCAAAATGGTTTGCTTTAGAACTCGAGTTTTTAAATTCTAAATTATGCTTGAAATTTTTCAGAACTTCTTAACATCTTTTAAGATGATTTGGATTTTTGCTAAAACTTCTCCAAAATTTTTTCTTACAATTTTTTTGAAAATCCTGCAAAATTAAAAAATGAATATTCCACATTTATTTTTGATAATGTTGTAAATATTTCTAAATTTGTTTAAATATTATCTCAAAACATTTTTTTTCTCAGAATAAAAATCGTTTTTACTTTTTCCTAGGAATCCTGAGAGAATGTTTTTTATTCTTCTGAAGCCCTTCATAATCCTTAAAAGCTTCTGAATTTTTTGTTCGAAATGGGCAGAAATCTATACATTGTTTTAAATTAGGCCGTGGGCTATTCGGACCTATACTTCAGTACGAATAGCCAGATTTTGTCGGTACACGAAGGCACTTCGTTTGGATTATTTCAAATCATTTTAAGTTTCAAATCAATTTTGGATTTTTTTTAAACTCATTGATATCTTTTTAACTTACGCGATTTTTTCTAAGAATAACAGGTGTTCAATTGTTAATTTATACATCCAAATTCAATTATTCGACTAACAAATGAAATTCTTTTAAATTTAAAAATTGAAATTAGTTCAATATTTCTAAATATTAAGTAATTGTTTTTTTCTTGATCAAAAAATTCCAAATTGATTGGTTTAAAAATAAAATATTTTACACTGAAACAGTGTTTGGAATTAATTGAAAGCATTTAATTACTTATATATATTTTTTAAGTTATTTTAAATTTAAAAATATTTTATAAAGTCTCAATCGAGCCTTTAAATTTGTTTATTTAATAATATCTTAAAGTACAATTCAATTTTAAAAATTATTAATTAATTTTTATTCGCTGTTGATCAACTAAAAATGTTTTTTCATCAAAAATCTTTGATTTCAAACGCTACTAATTTTTAATTGTTTAAGACTTTGAACTGCATTTAAAAATTCTCTAAATCAAAATGTAGACTTGAAAATTCAAACCAAAAATGAAACATTTTTAAAGTGAAATATTTTTGATTTACGTATTCCAAACTGAATTATTTGATAACTTAAAAAGGTGAAAATTTAACTGATTACTTGAACAAACGGTTTAAATCAAAGCTGGACAATTTTTTTCTAAATATTTGTAAAATTTACGGTCAAAAAATAAATTTACTGTCATTTTCCGGTCCAGCGGCCACCTTGAATAATGTATAGAGTACAGCTTTTATTTGCACGAAACAAAAATCAACGCGAATATGAACAGCCAAAGCCAGAGAATGAGAGAAAAGGAATAGTGGAGTCGGGAGAGCTCGGGTTTGTCCTCGTGCATTTTCGGCTGGTCTTCACAACTCGTTCGAGAGCCGACTCACCGACTCGGTACGTTTGCATGTGTTTCTTCCAGATGGGAAAGTGGTGGGGGCCGAAAAATCCCGCGTTCTGGAGACTCTGCAACAATTTTTGAGATATATCAGCAATAAAAGAGAAAATTACTTCAGCTGATGAGCCAGGCAGAAATAGAACAATTTTTGCACATTCCTTGATGTTCTCTTTTTCAAGGTGCTTGATATTTTCTTCAATACATTGTTTTTTTTTTTTAATGAAAACCTGTTGAATTCAACCAAAGAAGACGAATTGTCAATAAAATAATTGAATTTTCTTTTTTAATTAATTTTTCCACGTTTTTAAATTGTTTCTAATTGACCTAATTTCTTTTTGAATTCAGCTTCATTTTTTAAATAAATTTCATCGAATTCTTCTTATTCCCCTTAAGTTTCTCTAAACTGATTCAAATTTTATTGCAATCAATAGAATTTTTTCGATTTTTATTACTTTTCGAATTCATTTAATTTCTTTTGAGTTAAATTGAATATGTTTGTAGCCATAAGTCACTTTTTGGATAATAAATTAGTAGGGTTTAACAGATTTAAATGGACCTAAAATTATTTTTTTAATTATATAAACAATTGTACATCGCAGACATTTATAGGCATAAATAAATTGTTTTTTTGGTAGTCTTGTTTCAGTTATATTACCAAAGAGACTTATAGAGTCTTCTGACAAATTTTGCATTTTATATATTTTTTATTTTATAAATTAATTATATAACCAAATCCACATGTTAGGCGTTCACAGTCCACAATAAATTTATTTTTTTTAGTCTTATTGAAATTATATTATCAATGATGTTTTCTTAACAAACTTTGCTGTTTGTCAATTATTGTTCACTTTAGAAACAAATTATTTAAACAAATGCACATTTTAGGTGTTTACGTTCAACAATAAACTGTTTTTTTTTTAATTCTTATATGATTTATATTGGCAGTGATGTTTTCTGGAAAAATGTTGCCAATATTTTTTTATTTTTATTTTGCTATTCATTAATGTTTTTTATCTTAGAAACAAATTGTATAAACAAACGCACATTTTAGGTGTTTACATTCCACACTAACTTTCCTTTCTATTCTTATGGGAATTATATTGCTAATTATGTTTTCTGAAAAAAAATTGCTATTTATAAATTTTTTTATTTTATAAACAAATTATATAAACAAGTGCACATTTTTGGCGTTTACAGTCCACAATAAACTGACTTTGTCTAGTCTCATGGGAATTTTGTTGCGAATGATATTTTTTGAACAAATTTTGCTTTTTTTCAATTTGTGTTTATTTTAAAAACAAATTCACATTTTAGGTGGACACAGTCTAAGAAAACCGTTTCTTCTTTAATCTTATCATAATTATACTGCCAATGATGTTTTTTGAAAAAATGTTGCCATGCATAAATTTTTGTTTATTTCAGAAACAAATTTTGTAAACAAATGCACATTTTAAGTATTTACGGTCCACAATAAACTGTTTTTTTTCTATTCTTATAGGATTTATATCGAAAATAATGTTTTCTGAAAAAATGTTGACATTTATATTTTTTGTTTATTTAAAAAGCAAATGCTTATTTTCGACGTTTACAGTACAAAAAAATCGTTTCTTCTTCTAAACTTGTAGTTATATTGACAATAATGTTTTCTGGAAAATTTTTCTATTTATTAATTTTTGTTTATTTAAAAAACAATTTATATGAACAAATACACATTTTAGGTGTTTACAGACTCTTACAGTTTCTTTTTGGTTGAAAATACAACTAACTGGTTGAGAATTGAACTGAATACCTTCTAAAAAATTCATTGTTTAGTTGAAAATTTATTTTCTTACAAATTCTTTTTTTTTGCCAAGAATTTATTTTACTAGTGAATTTTTTTTTCCTTTCTAGACTCAAAAATCTTTGTTCAGCATTCAACTCTATTGTTGAAAATTCGTATTTTTTGTTTGAATTCAAATATTTGGTTGAAACTTTGACTATCTTGTTGGAAAATTTTTTTTTATTGAAAATCCATTTTTTTATCTAAAAATTCAACTATTCCATTTTTTCGTGAAGATTTATCGCTTGTACTTTGAACTTCAACTTTTTCCCTGACAATCAACTTTTTTATTTAAAATTCATATTTTTGGTAAAAAATTTAACTTACATATTTTGTAGAAAATTTGCCATTTTCGGTTAAAAATTCTATTATTTCAGTAGAAAAGTCTAGCATTCGATTGAAAATACATATTTTCGGGTTTAAAAATTTAACTTTTTTTGACCTTTTGTCTTGAAAATTCAACAATTTCAACACTAAAAATTCACCTATTTCGTTTAGAATTGACTTTTTTATTGAAAATTTAAATTTTGAGTTGAAAATTAAATTGTTTTGTTGGAAATGTTTCATTTTGGGTTGGAAATTCTATTATTTTAGTAAAAGAGTCTACTATTTAGTTAAAATTTTATATTTTTAGGTAAAAAATTAAACTATTTTGTAAAGAATTTGCCCTTTTGGTTGAGCATTCAACAATTTGGTTAAAATTTTTTTCTTTTTTGGGCAAAAAAATCTTTGTTGGACATTTAAGTATTTTGTTGCAAATTCGTCTTTTTTAGTTAAATTTAACTATTTTGTTGAACATTTATTATTTTACTCTATATTTATTTTATTAGTTGAAGATTTAACTACTTTGTTGTATATTCATGCCTTTTGTATAATAATTTAACTATCTGATTAAAATTCGATTTATTTGTTGAAAAATCATCTTTTTTATTGAAAATTCAACAGACTTGGAATATCCGAATGTTTACGTTTCTTGACCTGTGGAACAAGTGAGAGTTCACTGTAACAAACAAAAAAAGGGTGAGAAATAGAAAAGAGTCAACCAAGCCAACCTCACTTTCTTATCCTTTTTCTTTCTCGGTCTTTTTTATAATGTTTTGGGTCTAACAAGTTCCGAGGCCATTAAGGCATCCTCATCAGGAAAATTTTTACAGAAAATTAATAGAGAGTTTTGCATGTCATGCTAAAATTGATTAAAAAGTAGAATTTCATTTAAAGTTACTTATTAAGAAACCCTTAACATTTGGTCATCTTTAATTCATGTGAGAAACTTTTGTACATATTTTTGAATTGTTTAAAATCAATCCTTAAAATTAGAAAATTAAAATTTCTCATGTAAAAAAATTTTTATTGCCATCTCAATAAAACAATATTCAGAACGTACTCAACTGTCAATCAGTTTGAAAATTTTGTTAAAAAAAATGAAGGAAGCTTTAATTTCGATCTATAATAAAAAGTTATCCTTTTGTTGTTGTCGTCCTTAAATTAAATAAGAGATGAAAACTCTTTTTTTTTAAAACAACTTTCATCTCTTATCCTTCTTCTATTTTCGTCTTTTTGATTCTACTTTGGGACCAACATGTTTCGAGGCCATTTAGGCATCCTCATCAGGGAAATTGTCTTACAAAACAAATAGGTCATACTTATATGTTATGCTAATAATAACTAAAAAGTACAATTAAATTTAAAGTCATTTAATAAGGAACTATTAACATTTGTTTATCTAAACTACAGCTGAAAAACTTTTGTACATATTTTTTAATTGTATAAAATCTAACCCCAAACATCAAAAAAATATAATTTTTTATTTTAAAAAACTTTCATCAACATCTCAGTCAAACAATATTAAGAACGTACTCAACTGTCAATCAGTTTGAGAATTTTGATAAAAACAAAATTAAGGAAGCTTTAATTTTGATCTATGATTAAAACTAATTTTTTATTTGTCCTCAACTTTGATAAAAAATCAAAACTATTTTTTTTAAACAACCTTAATCTGTTGTCCTTTTTCTATTTTCGTCTTCTTTAGTCTACTTAGGGACCAACATGTTTCAAGGCCACTTAGGCATCCTCGGCAGGAAAATTTTTATACGAAACAAATAGGAAATATTTTTAAGCTATGCTACTCATAATTAGAAAGTAGAATCAAATTTGAAGTTACTCATTAAGGAACTATTAACATTTGTTTATCTTAATTACATCTGAGAAACTTTTGTACATATTTTTCCGCTTCTTAAAATAAATTCCGGAAATTTAAACAATAATTAATTTACGAAAAACATCTCAATCAAACAATCTTTAAATTCATTTAACTGTCAATCAGTTTGAAATATCTAATAAAAACAAAATCAAGGAAGCTTTAATTTCAATCTATAATAAAAAAATTATCATTTTGTTGTTGTCATCATTATATTTAATAAAAGATCAGAACTCTTTTTCCTTAAAAAACTTCAATCTCTTATCCTTTTTCTATTTCCGTCTTTTTTATTCTACTTTGGGACCAACATGTTTCAAGGCAATTTGCGCATTTTCAAAGGAAAATTTTTATACGAAACAAAAAGAAAATATTGATATGTTATGCCTATAATTATGAAGAAGTTAAATTAAATTTGAAGTCACTCATTAAGAAACTATTAACATTTGCTTATCTTGACTACTCCTAAAAAACTTTTCTACAAATTTTTTACTTCTTAAAATAAACTTCGGAAATAAAAAAATAAATTAATTTACGAGAAACTTAATTAACATCTCAATCAAACAATCTCCAATCTCATTTAACTGTCAATCCGTTTGATATATCTGATAAAAACAAAATCAAGGAAGCTTTAAATTCAATCTATAATAAAAACTTATCCTTTTGTTGTTGTCGTCCTTGAATTTAATAAAAGAACAAAACTCTTTTTTTAAAATAACTTTAATTTTGTATCCTTTTCCTATTTACGTCTTTTTGATTCTACTTTGGGACCAACCTGTTTCGAGGCCATTTAGGCATCCTCATCAGGAAAATTGTTTCACGAAACAAATAGGAAATACTTATATGTTATGCTAATAATAACTGAAAAGTGCAATTAAATTTAAAGTCATTTAATAAGGAACTATTAACATTTGTTTATCTAAACTACATCTGAAAAACTTTTGTGCATATTTTTTAATTGTTTAAAATCAATCCCAAAAATTAAAAAAATATCATTTTTTATTTAAAAAAACTTTCATCAACAACTCAATCAAACAATATTCAGAACGTACTCAACTGTCAATTAGTTTGAGAATTTTGATAAAAACAAAATTAAGGAAGCTTTAATTTCGATCAATAATAAAAACTTGTCCTTAAATTTGATAAAAGATCAAAACTATTTTTTTTAAACAACTTCAGTCTCTTATCCTTTACTATTTCCGTCTTCTTCAGTCTACTTGGGGACCAACATGTTTCGAGGCCATTCAGGCATCCTCATCAGGAAAATTTTTATACGAAACAAATAGGAAATATTTTCAAGCTATGCTAATCATAATTAGAAAGTAGAATTGAATTTGAAGTTACTCATTAAGGAACTATTAACATTGTTTTATCTTAATTGCATCTGAGAAACTTTTGTACATATTTTTTCACTTCTTAAAATAAATTCCGGAAATTTAAATAATAATTAATTTACGAAAAATCTCCAAATTCATTTAACTGTCAATCAGTTTGAAATATCTGATGAAAACAAAATCAAGGAACCTTTAATTGTAATCTGTAATAAAAACTTACCTTTTTGTTGTTATCGTCCTTAAATTAAATAAGAGATCAAAACTTTTTTTTTAACTACTTTAATCTCTTATTCTTTTTCTATTTTCGTCTTTTTGATTCTACTTTTGGACCAACATGTTTCGAGGCCATTTAGGCATCCTCATCAGGAGAATTGTTTTACGAAACAAATAGAAAATATTTATATGTTATTCTAATAATAATTAAAAAATAGAATTAAATTTGAAGTCACTTATTAAGGAACTATTAAGATTTGTTTATCTTAATTACATCTGAGAAACTTTTGTACATATATTTCAATTGTTTAAAATCAATCCCAGAATTTTGAAAATTAAAATGTTTAATTTAAAAAAACTTTTATTGACATCTCAATAAAACAATATTCAGAACGTACTCAACTGTCAATCAGTTTGAAAATTTTGATTAAAAAAAAAATCAAGGAAGCTTTAATTTCGATCTATAATAAAAACTTATCCTTTTGTTGTTGTCGTCCTTAAATTAAATAAAAGATTAAAACTCTTTTTTGTAAAACAACTTTAATCTCTTCTCCTTTTTTTATTTTCGTCTTTTTGATTCTACTTTGGGAGCAACATGTTTCGAGGCCATTTAGGCATCCTCATCAGGAAAATTTTTTTACGTAACAAATAGAAAATACTTATATGTTATATTAATAATTACTGAAAAGTGAAATTAAATTTGAAGTCATTTAATAAGGAACTATTAACATTTGTTTATCTAAACTACAGCTGAGAAACTTTTGTACATATTTTTTAATTGTATAAAATCTAACCCCAAAAATTGAAAAAATATAATTTTTTATTTTAAAAAGCTTTCATTAACATCTCAATCAAACAATATTCCGAACGTACTCAACTGTCAATAAGCTTGAGAATTTTGATAAAAGCAAAATCAAGGAAGCTTTAATTTCGATTTATAATAAAAACTTATCCTTTTGTTGTTTTGTCCTTAAATTTGATAAAAGATCAAAACTACTTTTTTTAAACAACTTCAATCTCTTATCCTTTACTATTTCCGTCTTCTTTAGTCTACTTGGGGACCAACATGTTTCGAGGCCATTTAGGCATCCTCATCAGGGAAATTGTTTCACGAAACAAATAGAAAATATTTATATGTTATTCTAATAATAATTAAAAAATAGAATTAAATTTAAAGTCACTTATTAAGGAACTATTGAGATTTGTTTATCTTAATTTTGTCTGTGAAACTTTTGTACATATATTTGAATTGTTTAAAATCAATCCCAGAATTTTGAAAATTAAAATTTTTATTTAAAAAAAAACTTTCATCAACATCTCAATCGAACAATATTCAGAACGTGCTCTATTGTCAATCAGTTTGGAAATTTTGATAAATACAAAATCAAGGAAGCTTTTATTTCGATCTATAATAAAAACTTATTCTTTTATTTTTTTGTCCTTAAATTTAATAAAAGATCAAAACTCTTTTTTTAAAAACAACTTCAGTCTCTTATCCTTTTTCTATTTCCGTTTTTTTTTTACTTTGGGACCAACATGTTTCGAGGCCATTTAGGCATTCTCATCAGGGAAATTTTTTCACGAAGCAAATAGGAAACATTTATATGTTATGCTAATAATAATTGAAAAGTAGAATAAATTGTCTAAGCTTATGGCGCCACCTTTTATGTTGTGGACAGATAAACTAATTATTAACTAACTTCATTTTTTTCAAAATATCAAATTAGATGAAGATTATATTTTATTTTTTTAAATTAAGTACATAAATTCATTATTTACTTTAAGGTTATGCAATTGAATATTGTCTTTAATTTGTAAAATAAACGATTATCTATGTTAAAAATACCTCTATTTTAATTATATAATTTTTGTAAAGTTTTGTGATGTTAAATAAGTATCAGAATTCTGCTTTGAAAATCATGTTAACATATTTTTTACTTTTTTTATAAAATCAGTTTAAAGGTTATTATAAATTCAAATTTTCAGAAAAATATAAGGTAAAGATTATTTAATTGTTCTAATGATATTAACTATTTACTGCTTTTCTGTTGTAAAATTATTAATAATTATCTGCATGTATTTTAATTTTTTCTGAAATTCTGTTTATATATTTATATGTTTTGAACTGATTAATTGATTATTGACTAATTTTTTTCACAATATTGAGTTACATAAAGATTTGATTTTTATTTTCTCTATTAAGTAACATAAATTGATCATTTATTTTAAGGTTATGTAACTAAATATTGGCCATAATTCGTATAATAAAAATTTATTCATATTTAACATATTTCTATTATAATTATAACAGTTTTTATATTGTTTGCGCTGTTTAAAAATGAATAAATTTAGATTGCAAAATGACATGTAAGAATGTTTTAATTTTTTTCCGGAATTAGTTTGAATTTTTATTAATAATTCAAATATTTATTAAAATATAATAAGTAAGAAATTATTTTCATGTTTTTATAAAAATAATTGTTTATTTATTCCATGGTGTAAACCGATTATCGAATCAAGAAATACGATTATTTTTTTCCTGGAAAATTTTTGTCGATAGTTTTATATAGTCTTGAAACCTATAAAAATCCTTAAGAAAATGCTAAATTTTATTTACATCGTGAGAAAATCTATATTTCGTTCTGCATTTT
>JAUELO010016217.1:0-11252 GCA_032357855.1 Amphibolips quercusostensackenii
ACCGAGCGCGTAGCACAAGGTAAATGCATTATCAAACGCGAAACGCGAGAGCCATCAGTCGCGCGCCCTAGGCGCGCTTAAACTTGTGAGCTAAGCGAGCCGCGCAAGTGGCGCTTGATGAGAATGTGCCCGCGCTGCAAGCAGATTTTCTTTATTATCCTTAATGTTATTACCACTTAAATTATCAATATTAAAAAATGCACTAAAATAAATATTAAACCTCATTTCTTCTATTATATAATTTTATTAAAATTCACTTTTCTCTCCTGTACCAACTTATCAATGTTAGAAAAGGTTATAGATCTTGAATATATTTATAAACAAAAAAATCAATATCTTATACGATCACACGTATTTATTAAATTCTTATCCTTAAATTTCTGCCTAGTATCCTTTTCATGTACAGGCCAATTTTTATGTTTTAAGCATCTACTAATATTATCAGTTTAATTTAATAGTTTTCTCTAAAAATCATTTAAAATCTTTTGATATTAATTGCAAATTACCCAGATGTACTGTTTGATTTTAATTGTTTCTTTAAGTATGATGTGCGCAGTTAAAAGGGTACCATCTGTGCACGTATAAATGTTGACGTGCACAGTTGGCGTCGTGCTAAATTGCTTTATGCAGACTATATAGCAAAAATTATGACTTGCATAAAGCTTGAAAAAACTACATAAAATTATGGATATATTATATTATTATATTCACCAATGGAATTGAGTATAACTGCCAAAGATAAGACCAGGGTATAGACGTACTTCATCGTTTCAGATGAGAGGCAAAACTGTTTAATGTATTATTGATAAATTTGATAAACAATGCCACTAATGTCTGTTCTACTGCTTGACTATACTATAGTTGTTATTTCCTTGATAAGAGACATCTAGGTTATCCTTCAAACGTATTTACATTTCACAAGAGACAGTTTAATTCATATAATCTTTTAAGTTCTAGGCGAAGCTGGATTTTAAGTGGCAAATTTATATGTGACGCGAAACAAAGAAAACAGCCTCAGGACAACAAAATTGGTTTTCCGGTTTTTACTGATTCTGAATCATAAAAATTGACACTAACTCCACAATAAAAATTTAAGTTTCTGTAGATTAAAAAAAGGGCTTCTTTGCTATACCTATTGGTCTTTCTTTTACTTTGATTTACTTTTTCATGTCTTTGGAGTTATCATTCTGCATATCACTCTCAATGAGCATATTATAAATATATATTTTTTGCAGTTTTCCTTGCACCTCGCGTAAAAGGTTTTCTGGCGTCACGTAACGAATTTATATAGAAGTTATATGAAAATTGCAAATTACAGTGATAACTTATCAACTTATAGTTTACTACAACTTTCTGCTAAAAGGATTGTTAAAGGATAAGATTTTGACCGATATGTAATTGTGCTTTATAACAACTTTAATTTTCAACACAAAGTTACAAAATATTCTACGCCCTTCGTTCTAAAAAAAGTATATTTATTCCAAATTAGACACTTTGAGTAATATAATTGAGAAAAATCTCTTGGTAACAAACTATGGTCTCTCCAAAAGAAAATTTTTGGTGACACGTAATCTTTCGATTTTATGATGAAAAGTTTGTACAGTTATAAATACTTGAGCTGTAAAGCTGGTTTTTTCAAAAAAACAAATACAAATCTGTTCTGTAAATCTTTATAACCTTTAGCCTTTTCAGAATTTTTTTTTATTTTTTCATCTTCCAATTGCATTCGTACTTCTATAAGGAAGACATTCATTAAGTTTTATGCGAAAGAAATAACTTTTCGGTCCACCGAAAATTTTGTTGGAAAAATTTAAGCAAAATGTTTTTCGTATTAAAAAATTATATAGATCGTTTTTTGGGTGTTAAACCAATAATAAAAAACAATACTTAATTCAAGCATCGTTTTTCACACAATGAAGGCTACAGAATTGTGACTAAAAAATCTAAGCTGATGCACTTAGAATAATTTAACAAATTTATTCATAGTGATTGTCTGAAGATTGAAACCAATGGTTTTTTAATTTGAAGTAACAAAATGTTTATAAATTAAATATAACGATATATGCATACCATAAAGTGTAACGCTACATTACATAAAAATACAATAACATTCCTTATTTTAAATTTGTTTTGTTATTAAATAAAGTAATTTGCTGGTATCCACAGCCATTTTATATTATTTTTTTGCCATGCAGGCAAGCCAATTTCTCTAAATCGAATAACGGTGTAAGAAACTATCGTTTACACATAATATTCTGAAGCTCTTTGTGATTGGATTGTGGCCGCCTACCGGACATTCCGCGATTTCTGTTGGGGTCAAACTTTGAACTGCGCCGCTGTACATGTTTATTTTACCCCGCTTTCCTGCAGTATGAACAGGAATATATAATGCACGAAAAACCCTCGTTCTCTTTGTTTTTTCTAACATTGCAAAGACGTCACCACTGGATGTTGATAATACAATTTGTTCTCCTGTTGGCATAGGCTGAAGGGCACTTTTTTCTGTTCTTAATTGAATTGAGTTATCAAGAGGAAAAGTGTATCTTCGTAGTTGGAATGTCAGGTTTGTATTTCTAAAAGGAACAAGTCGAATAAATGGAAGTTCCTCAATTTGAACTCCAAACATGAGTGAAGATTTATGCCTGGCAGGAGACCTGGACCTTTCACGAAGAGGAGGCTCGGCAGGAGAAGAAGACCTGGCAGGAAAATGAGGTCTGGCAAGAAGAAATGTTCTTTTTGGAAAATGTCTTTCAGATGGAGAATGTCTGTCAGAAGGAGAATGTCTGTCAGAAGGAGAATGTGTGTCAGAAGGAGAATGTCTGTCAGAAGGAGAATGTGTGTCAGAAGGAGAATGTCTGTCAGAAGGAGAAGGTCTAAAATAAGGAATACCTGGTATAGGGTCACCATTAGGCAAGCATTCGAACTGGGAACCCAATTCTGAAATGAAAAATAGGTAATTGTATTTTTTCAAAGTGCACTATCTTATGTTAATATATCACAAGTTTCAAATCTGATTGTAATTGGCAGCGTTGTTGTTAAATTTTTGCAACGTTTTTATTCCATTCTGCATGCCATTAAAAACTTGAGGCCATGTAATATTTTCTACTTTATTATTATTAAAATTATTTTATGTTTATTTACATACTGTTTATATACATGTACAGCGAATTTTATTCATTTTATTTGATCCCGAGTTTGATGAGAAATTACATGCGACGCTTGTTTAGAAGTCGAAACGTTGTGAAGCCGTATCCGATCCGTATCCGATTCGGAACCGGAACGACGATTAATGTTAATGCATACGAAGTCTTTCTAAAACGTATTAGCCCCTGTGCTCTGATTTTGTATCTAGTTGTCCTATTATCAATAGCAGATATTTACTATCTGTAGGAGACCTCTATGGGAAAGCCTATGACATGGATCTGCGAAACTTCTGTCGACTAGTGTTACTCAAATTAAAAAATTGTTTGGGCTATTTTAAAACTATTATTTCGGACGCTGTATGAAGCAGAGCCTGGCTTTTTTAAAAGCGGCGACTAAATACTTAATCACGATAACGCACCAGCCTTTTCATTAGACATCAGTTTTTTCTAAAATACGGCCTTAGACAACTTCGGCTGCCTACACACTGTCCTGACCTGGCTTCATCTGAATTTTAGTTGTTTCCCAGATTTCAATATCGTTTTAAAGGAAAACGACTTCAAGGCTTTGAAGGAATTTAACACAATATGAGAAAGCAGCTGTTAGCAATTTCAAAAGACTTCTTAAAAATGAATATCATTGCTGTTGACTAGAACTAACTTTTATTTTTAATAAACTGGCAGGTTGTACGCTTTCTGGATAGCCCTCGTATTTGCACCATAAACAGAGCAAAATTATATACTAGCACTTAAACATTATAGATATATTATATTATTATATTTACCAAAAGAATTAAGTATAACTGCCAAGGATAATACGAAATTATGGACACTCTTCATATTTCTGATAAGAGGAAAAACTGTTTAATATATTAATAATGAATTTGGGTACCAATGTAACTAATGAATATTCTACTGCTCCGTTAGCTTATATAATCTATACTATTGTCGTTATCTCCCAGATTTAAGGTGTCAAGTTCGGCCTTCAGAGATACTTAGATTTTATAAATGTCATTTTGATTTATATAATAATTTACGCTATATGATGGGATATTTTACATACATATCACTCGTCAGAGGTTTATTGTAAATATACATTTTTTTGGAATTCTTTGCATCTCGCGTGAAGAACTTTATGACGTTGTGTGAAAAATTTATATAGAAATTTGAAAAAAAAATTAGGTAATGATAATTTATCAAATTATAGTGCACTACAACATTTCATATAGAAGTATGTAACTGAGGGTTGTTCATTCGTAATTGGCAATACTATCAAATTTTGTTAATCAAGTAACAAATTTAAAATTAAATTTAAAAAAAGATAGTTTTTAACTCGTGTGTGTACTCTTTAACAACTTATATTTTTAACTTGAATTAAATAAATATTGTATTTAAAATGCGTAAAATATCTGCATAAAACAAAATTGCAAGTTACATTGAGGCGTCTTATATTCGCAGAAATGTAAAGTCGAGAAAAAAAATTGGCAAAAGTACTAACAAAAACTACGATTAGTCACTAAAAAAATGTAGTTTACACTCCTACCCCTTTTTAACGTCCCATGGGACGTGAGAAGACACCACTGTGATTGGGTACAGAAATGTCACCGCCCTACTTTTTGTTAGTTTTTTGGGACTTTTAGTTTTTCCGAATGAGAGATGCCTTAACGTGACTTGCTCCATCTTTGCTAATTTTTTGTCGATTTCATATTTTTCTAAATAAAAGTTGCCACCATGTGACATGCCGCAAATGTGACTCGCTGAAAATTAAACTTGCTGCATTTATACCATTTTTTGTAAACTTGAAATTTTCTCTAAATGAAAGTTTTCGCAATGTGACTTGCCGCAAATGTTATTCACCGTATATTTGGGTTACTGCACCCTAGTCAATTTTTTACGGGTTACAATGTTTTCCGATTGCGACTAGTGCCAGAGTGACTTGCTTGAGGTTGGCGTGAAACCGTCCCGCATTATTAATAATAAATATGGGTGCTATCAGAAATTGCATAAAAACAATTTTCTATTTTTTTTCAGGCTTAGCTATGAATTTGAATATTGGATTATTTGATGACACCTTTCCTGTTAAAAAAAAACATTATCCCTATCAAAATGCGGTTTAAGGCAATGTTGTAGAACTTTCTAACGAACTTGAACTTCTTTTTGAACCACACACAAAAGGAAATTTTGATTTTGCAAAAGTTCATCGAAAGTAATCGTTGCATCAGTCTGCAAGCAGATCAAATTCATACAAATCTAATAGATTCCATTATAAATGATGAGAATGTAAAAGTGGTGTTTTTTTAAACAGGCAGCAAATATGACGCGGACGCTTGCACAAAAATTGGCGTATTTTGAACCAGTGAGGTTGGGTTTAGTATAGGAATTAATGAATGCAATGTTGAATAGTTAATAATAAGATTAATTCAGATTATTTTTGAATTAATAATTAAAAAAGTTTGTTTACGGTGTTACTCAACTATTATGACGGTTACGAAAGAATAATTAGAGCTTCTAGTATTCGGCTCCAAATGTATTTGTACTTTCATAATATTGATCTTCTTGACTTTTTTAAAGCTTGAAAATAGGCCATAAATATATAAAAAGAGATATTAACTTTAAATAAAAATCGTATTTTAATACTAATCAACGGGGTGATGTGGCGCAATCGGCTATTTTAATGCTTCTCGTAAAGTGCTGAAATTGTTAAAATTTTATCTTTATTGTTTTAGTCTCTAATTATACACGAAACCCAATATACACATTTATTCAGATAGGTGCTTATAAATATAGATACCTTATATTTCTAATTATGTGCTCTTTTTGTAGACAGTTATATTTAATTTGAAATAATAAATGAAAATAAAAGTGCGCTGCATTTGCCAACCAGATAGGGTAACACCGCGTAGGAGCACTTTCCAGAAAAACTTAATAATTACCTACATCAATGAATTTAAATCAAATTATTGTCATATGTATAGCGCAAATATGATTTAAATGCAACTGTCAATCGCAAATGGACAGCAATTATAAAAAAAAACATTCATATTTAAAAGATTCTAAAAGACTATATATAAAATGATCTACAAATTCATTTATTCACTTTATCAACATTGAAGCTCTTATGTTTTAGCTCGTTGCTTGTGTGTTTTTATTCTTGTGGCTTTTTCTGTTCTGTTAGTTTGACAGATTATTAACCTTGAAATACACCTTAGATTAAAGCAGGGTAGGGTGGAGCGAGATGGAAATAGAGGGTGCGATGAGCCATTCAATTTTCTTGCAGGCTATTAATTTATGTAACTGGTCCTTGCACTAATATCAGAAAGAACTTCTATTCCACACTTGACTAAAATATCCACCATTCGCCCCTTGAAGATAGGGACAAAACTAGCATATATATTTCGTAAACCGCATCAGTGAGGCAAAAGTAAAATTTGCGGGACAAATGTACAATTAGCAAGGGAAAAGTATAATTAGTGGAGCAAAACTCAAATTAGCGAGGCATAAGTAAAATTAGCGGAGCGAAGGTAAAATTTGCGAGGCGGACACAAAAAAATCTTCACGAAAAGACAGAAAAGAAAAAGGGGACAGGGAAAAGGAGAAAGCGAAAGAGAAAAAAGGGAACGGAAAAAGAAAGAGGGGAAATGGGAAAAGGAGAACAGAAGGAAAGGGGTAAAGAGAAAAAAGGGAAAAGGGCAATAGGAAATAAAAAAAGGAAAGAGGAAATTTGGAAGGCGAAAAGGGAAAAAGGCGGGAAGCACAAATAGAATAGGTTTAAATGAAAGGGAAAAGGTTGAAAGAGAAAAGGGGACAGAATCAGAGAGAAAAGGAAAAGAGAAAAGGGAGACAGGGAAAAGGAGAAAAGGGGAAAAAGGAAAATAAAGATAAAAATTAAAAAGGGGAAAAGAAAAAGGGAGAAGGCAAAGGGAAAAGGGAGAAGGAAAATATGAAAAGAGGGAATGGAAAAAGGGAAAGAGAAAAAGGAGTGAAAGGAAGAAGGGGAAATTCAAGAGAAAAGAAATTGGGAAAGGGAAAATTAAATTAAAAGGGGGAAATGGAAAAATGTCAAATAAAAGAGCGAAATAGAAAAAGAAAAAGAGGAAATGGAAAAAGGGAAATGCGGACAAGAGAAAGGGGCAAGTAGACAAGTAAACAGGTAAAAAGGGGCAAGGGAGAAATAGAAAAGGTTAAAACAGGAAAAGAAAGAAGAAAAAGAGATAAGTAAGAAGGTATCAGGGAAAAGGGGGAAGGAGTAGATAAAAAAAGGAAAAGGAAAAAGGGGAAAAATGGGTTAGGTGAAAGGAAAAGGGGGAGAGGATAAGGGGAATTGAAAAGGGGAAATGAGTAAGAAGAGAAAGAAGAAAAAGAAAAAGGGGCAATTAGGAAAAGAAGAAATAAGAAAGGGTGAAACGGAACGGGAAAAAGAAAAAGTAGAGAGAGGGAAAGTTCAAAAGGGAAAAGGGGTGGCGGAGTCTATCAGAATTCGATCCGCAAATAAAACTATAGAAGAATCGGTCGGACCCGCTTTTCGGGGCAAAAAGGTGGATACGGTCAAAAGTGGAATAAAATATTATATACAGCACAAGACGATGAGAGTAGATATTCTTCGGGGACGTTACTGCCCGCGGAAAATATCTGTTCCTTCCGAGGGTAAGGGGGAAAGGAGAAATAGGGAAGGTTCAAATGGAAGACGAAAGGGTGAAAGAGAAAAGGGGGCAGGATCAAAGAGGAAAGGAAAAGAGGAAAAGGGGAAAGGCAAAGGAGATAAGGGGAAAGAAAATAGAGTAAAGCTAATGTGGAAAGGGAAATGGTGAAAGAAAAAGAGAAAAGGGGGTGAAAGAAAAAAGGGAATAGTTAAGAGAAGAGGAAAATGGGGGAAGGGAAAAGGAAATTGAAAGGGAAGAATAAGAAATAGGAAATGGGGACAAGGGAAAGGGGCAAGAGGAGAAGTAAACAGGTGGAAAGGGGTAAAGGAAAAATAGAAAATGTATGGTCTGAACATTATCAAAAAATAAAGTATCACACTTAAATAAGAATAAAATTTATGTAAGAATTCTTTTAATTTTGATAAATTAGAGCGGCAGATTTAGGCGTAGCATAGGCATAGGAAAAAGGAAAGTGTTTCATGTTCATTTGAGAGAAAGAATAGTTTAAAGGATGTAAGATAATCAAAGAGAAAGAGAAGTGTATAATTAGATTATTCCAATTTATCATTTATCATGTACGACAGAAAAAAAGTACACAATTTATAATAAACAATTTATACTTCATGATTTGGAAAAATAAATAATTCCTTATTTCTTCTCCTAAGTCAGAACCGCATAAGAAACAAGTAAAGCGAAAAAAGTAAAAAGCTTTCAAGGTTTATCAAACTTTCATGTACTTACAACAAATATTTGTTTGACTCATTAATTTTTTTCACATCCACTGGATAACTTAAACTTGATTTAATCAACTAAATTGCAGTAACGAAAGAACTTTTTCGGGTTTTGTAGCTGTAGGCAATGGATTACGAGTAGAAGATGATGCAATAAGCGTAGCGACGACGTTCGAATTGGCAGATGAATTTGACGTGAATTTTCCTGACCATTCCGCAGAGGACAAAGATCTAACGTGAGATAGCGATTCAGATGACGAGAATGATGTAGAAGAAGAAGAAACAGAACAAAATATCTATAATTCTAACAGATCCTCGGGAAGTCTCAATAGAAGTGCCAGTTTTGAGGTTTTAATGTCTGCTAATGTAGAAGGAAGTAGCTCTCGGGACGATGCAGGAATGTTTGTAGTTTCAGCGAAATCTAAGCCCGGAACTAAAAAGAGGATGCATTTCTGTAAATATTGCTTCGTATGGAGGGTTAACATGCGTTGTCACTTAATGAGGAAGCATTCAGATTTAGAAGACGTAAAAAAATGTATGGATCTTCCTTGTTGTTTTGCGTTGTCCCTCAAAAGGAAAGCCCAATGGAGCAGCAACCTACATTACATGTAGCATGTGCAAAGGATTATATGCCAAGTCATATATCAGCAGGCTTTTCGCTACGATCAATTGATTATTTTGTATGCAAACAGACTATGCCAATAATACAAGCAGTCTCGTCATCAAGATGTAAAAAAATTAGACAAAAAAAAAGACATCAATAAATTCGTGGATATATACCAGCCCAAGCATTAAAACACGTGCATGAAGGTAGTTAATAGTATTGCTGGCTTAAAGGAACAGGGAACACTTCATAGAGTACCATCAATTGCTTTATCTTTGGGAACTCTCTTCAATAAAGTTGACAAGTTTCTAATCACTGAGTGCATCAAGAGTGAAAATGCAGATAGGCAGCACTTGACTGAGCAGTTTGTTAAGATTTTGAATCAAGATTATAGGATGGCGATCAGAAGAACAGCCCTTTATTCTCAAGCTAAAGCAAAAAGAAACAAGACTCAGCATATGCTAATAACGTAGGATATTAAAATATTGGACAATTATTTAACACTTAAAATGCAAGAATCCTATGATCCTCTTTCAACAGCTTTCCGGAGGAAAAGCTAACAAGAGCTTGTTGAATATACCTTTTTCAGCTTTCAGGTATTCAATCGTCAAAGACCTGGAGAACTAGAGCGCACTAAGCTTAGTAATTACAAAAATCAGAAAACCATTACAGATTCTGCTTTACTGCAACCCCCAAGCAGTGACGATAGGTCTGTAGTTGTAAAATATGCGAGATTTCAGATCACGGGAAAAAAGGAAAGAAATGTGCCTGGTCTTGTAACTGTCAATATGATCAGGTGTATTGATTTAATCATAAAGTACAAAGCAAATGCAAATGTCAGTTCGGACAACCTATACCTCTTTGGGCTGCCAAATAGATTAAAAGGTAAGCACAAATATCCAAGAGCCTGTATGATTATGCAAAAATGCGCCGCAGAATGTGGAGCAGAAGCGCTGAAAGATCTCCGAGCCACGCATTAAAAGAAGCACTTTGCGACGCTATGCTCTCAATGGAGGTCACGAAGATTTGATCCACAGGACACATTACCGGGTGCCGATGGACAACAAAGATTTGGCACATACTTCTCGATTTTTAGAATATGCTCGAGGCAACAGCAATGGAGTATAACTCAAGTCTTCTTCTCTAATGAATGGGATCATTAACAACGAAAACGTTGAGAAAGGCATCTCCCATAATGATACGGAGACCGAAACCCGAAAACTAAGAAGTGAGTAAATATGATCATATTTCTTTTATTTTCTGACACTAAGATTTCACATTTTCATTACATTTTCATCCTATAATGAAAAGGTATTAGATTTGTGTAAAATTTGACCCCCCCCCCCCAGTTTTTGTCAAATTTCCACGTTTTGAGACCCCTTAAACCCGAAAAACAGGATTTTACAAATGTGTTTGTCTGTCTGTATGTATGCCTGTCTTTATGTCTGTCTGTGAGCACGATAACTTTTCAAAAAATTCATCTATTGGATAAGCCTTTGGTATACGCTTTAAGTGTCTCAAATTGAAGGTCAAGTTCGTTAGCTAGCCATTTTGAATCAAAATTCAGAATGTGAGCACATTTTTAAAAGTTTAGAGACTACTTTTTTTAAGATTGAAAAATTCTATGTACTGTTATGAGTAGTACTCAAAAAGGCCAACAATTTATCTTAATGAAATTTTCCTAATAAAAAAAATTACATAAGTTATAGCATTTCAAAATCCAAAAAAAAAATAAAATGAACATTCAAAGCTAAACAACGCACAATAAGAAAAAAAGTCATAGAAAGAGAAACGTTGAATTCTGAACACCATATAAAATTATTATAACAACTTTTGAATTTTCCTGAAAAATCAAAAACTTTAATTTTGATTGCACAAACAATAATGACAGATCAAAGATTCCATTTTGCGGTCAAACTATGCAACATAAGACAAAATATGCATCAAACAAAATTATTTACCAAAAAAATATCTACACATTTGTTACTATTCACGTTTTGATAGGATGCGTAGTTTTTGTTTTATTCCTGAAAATAACATTGACAATAAAGAAAAATCAGATTTTTGGAAAAACGATGCAAGGTTCGAAAACAGATTTAGCCAGTCATTTTGGCTAAAAATTAAAAAAGAGCATTTT
>JAUELO010016239.1:0-11252 GCA_032357855.1 Amphibolips quercusostensackenii
TAAAATCCAAAGGTCGAGGAAAAATAACTTTTTTTAATGAAAAATCCAAAATTCAAAGTTTCCTTCCTAAAAAAACCTACCAAACCTTCCGTAAAACCTGTGAATATAGTTTCAACAATGATAACAATATGAAAATTGAAAAAAAAAATTTTCACGGAAAACACGAAAACTGGAAATGTCTAAACCTTTACGAAAATCTAAAAATCCAAAGGTCGAGAAAATATAAATTTTTTTAATGAAGAATCCAAAATTCAGAGTTTTCTTCCTAAAAAAACCTACCCAACCTTCCGTAAAACCTGTAAATATAGTGTCATAAATGATAAACATAAAAAAATTGAAAAAAAATTTTTTCACAGAAAACCTAATAACTGAAAAGGTCTTGACCATTTCGAAAATTCGAAAATCTAAGGTCAAAAACATATAACTTTTTTTCATGAAAAATTCAAAATTTAAAGTTTTCTTCCTAAAAGAAACCTTCTAAACCTACCTAAAACCTGCAAGTAAAGTGTCAAAAATTATAACCATAAAAAAATGTGAAAAAAAATTTTCACGAAAATCGCAAAAATTGGAAAGGTCCAGACCTTTCCAAAAATCCCAAAATCCAAAGCTCGAGGAAATATAATTTTATTCTCATTGAAAATCCAAAATTTAAAGTTTCCTTCTTAAAAAAACCTACCAAACCTCCCTGAAACCAGTAAATTTGGTGTCAACAATGATTACAATGAAAAAATAAAAAAATAAAATTTTTTCACGAAAAACACGAAAACTGGAAATGTCTAAGCCTTTCCGAAAACCTGAAAATCCAAAGGTCGAGAAAATATAACTTTTTATGAGAAATCCAAAATTCAATGTTTTCTTCAGGAAAAAACCTACCAAACCTCCCTAAAACCTGTAAATATAGTGTCACAAATGATAACCATAAAAAAATAGAAAAAATTTTTTTTCACAAAAACCCCGATAACTGAAAAGGTCTTGACCATTCCAAAAATCCGAAAATAAAAAAGGTCAAGAACATGTAACTTTTTTTCAGGCAAAATTCAAAATTCGAAGTTTTCTTTCTTAAAAATACCTACTAAACCTACCTAAAACCTGCAAATGAAGTGTCAAAAGTTATAACCATAAAAAAATAGAAAAAAAAAATTTCACGAAAAACGCAAAAATTGGAAAGGTCTAGGCTTTTCCAAAAATCCGAAAATCCAAAGGCCGAGGATATATTACTTTTTTTCATAAAAAGTCAAAAACACAAACAATGATATCGATCAAAAAATAGAAAAAAAAATTTTTCACAAAAAAAGTTGTTGAGATTTTATAAGAAAAAAATTTTTTTAAATTTTTTTTCTCGAAATTTTAGGTTCCTCTAATATTGAACAGTTTCTAGTCGCAATGTACAGTTTTTTAAATTTTGAAAGAAAAAAAATTGAATCAATTTTTTCTCTAGAAATTTTTGTTTCCACTAATATTTACCAGTTTTTAGTTGCTACGAATCGTTTTAGCGATTTTGAGAGGAAAATTTTTTTTTCATGAAATTTTGGTTTCCGCTAATATTTACCAGTTTTTAGTTGCTACGAATCGTTTTAGCGATTTAGAGAGGAAAAATTTCTTCTCATGAAATTTTGGTTTCCACTAATATTTACTAGTTCTTAGTTGCTGAGTACCGTTTTTTAGATTTAAAAAGAAAAAAAATTTGTTTTAAATTTTATTTTAAAATTTTACTTTCCACTAATATTCACAAGTTTTTTGTTGCTATGTACCGTTTTTGAGATTTTGGAAAAAAAAATTTTTTTTCAATTTTTTCTCTCGGAAATTTGGAGTCTACTAATATTCACCAGTGTTTAGTTGCTATGTATCTGTTTTGAGATTTTAGAAGAAAATAAAATTATTCAATTTCTTCTCTCGAAATGTTGGTTTCCACTAATATTTATTAGTTTTTAGTTGCTGAGTACCGTTTTTGAGGTTCTGAAAAAAAAATTTTTTGAAATTTTTCTTCTCGAAATTTTGCTTTCCACTAACATTTACCAGTTTTTGGTGGCTATGTACCGTTTTCCAGATTTGGAAAAAAATTTTTTTTTTTTCAATATTTTCTCCTGAAATTTTGGTTTTAACCAATATTAACCTGTTTTTAGTTGCCACGTATCATTATTGAGATATGAAAAAAAAAAATTCTGCAATTTTTTCTATCGAAATTTTGGTATTTACTAATATTTACCTGTGTTTGGTTGCTGTGTATCATTTTTGAGATTTAAAGGAAAAAAATTTTTTTTCTTTTTATTTTGTCGAAATTTTAGATTTCACTATTATTTACCAGTTTTTATTTGCCATGTTTCATTTTTGAGGTTAGAAAAAAAATTTTTTTTTAATTTTTCATCTCAAAATTTTGGTTTCCATAATTATCTACCAGTTTTTAGTTGTTATGTACCGTTTTTGAGATGAAAAAAAAAAAACTTTCAATTTTTTCTCTGGATATTTTGGTATCTACTAATAATAACCAGTTTTTAGTTGACATGTACCGTTTTTGAAATTTTGGAAGAAAAAATTTTTTTAAATTTTTTTTCTTGAAAATTTGGTATCCACTAACATTTACTAGTTTCTAGTTGCTATGTACCGTTTTTGAGATTTTCGAAAAAACAAAATTTTTTCAATTTTTTCTCTCGAAATTTTGGTTTACACAAATAGTCACCAGTTTTTATTTGCCATGTATCATTTTTGAGATTTGTAAAGAAAAAATTTTTTTTAATTTTTTCTCTCGAAATTGTGGTATTTTCTAATATTTACCTGGTTTTAGTTGCCATGTATCATTTTTGAGATTTGGAGGGAAAAAATTTTTTAAAATTTTTTTTTTAGAAATTTTCTTTCCACTAATATTTACCAGTTTTTTTTGCTACGTACCATTTTTCAGATATAGGGAAACAAATTTTTTTTGCAATTGGTCTCTCGAAATTTTCTTTTACACTAATATTTACCAATTTTTTATTGCTATGTACCGTTTTCCAGATTTTGAAAGAAAAATCTTTTTTCAACTTTTTTTTCTCAAAATTTTGGTTTTCACTAATACTTAGCAGTTTTTAGTTGCTAAGTACTGTTTTCCAGATTCTGAAAGCAAACATTTTTTTCAATTTATTAATTTTAAAATTTTGGTTTCCACTAATATTTACCAGTTTTTAGCTGCTATGTATCGTTCTTAAGATTTTGGAAGAAAAAAAAATTATTTAATTTTTTTTCTCGAAATTTTGATTTCACTAATATTCACCGGTTTTTAGTTGCAAGGTACCGTTTTTTAAAATTTTAAAAGCAAAAAATGTTTATCAGTTTATAGTTGCTATGTATCGTTTCGGAGATTTTGGAAGAAGACATTTTTTTAAAAATTTTTTCTTGCGAAATTTTGTTCACCACTAATATTCACCAGTTATTAGTTGCTGTGTACCGTTTTTAAGAGTTTGGAATAAACAAAATTTTTTCAATTTTTTCTCTCGAAATTTTATTTTGCACTAAAATTTACCAGTGTTTATTTGCCATGTATCTTTTTGAGGTTTGAAAAGAAAAACATTGTTTTCTATTTTCTTTCTCGAAATTTTGGTATCCACTAATATTCACCAGTTTTCAGTTGCTATGTACTGTTTTTAAGATTTTAAAAAAACAAGATTCTTTAAATTTTTTCTCTCGAAATTTTGGTTTGCACTAACATTTACCAGTTTTTATTTGCATGTTTTTAGTTGTTATGTACCGTTTTTAAAATTTTGAAAAAAAAAATGTTTCAACCAATATTAACCTGTTTTTAGTTGCCATGTATCATTTTTTAGATTTTAGAAAAAACAAAAAAAAAAGTCACCAGTTTCTATTTACCATGCATCATCTTTAAAATTTGGAAAGAAAAAATTTTTTGCAATTTTTTCTCTCGAAATTATGGTATTCTCTAATATTTACCTGTTTTTAGTTGTCATATATTATTTTTAAGATTTGGAGGGAAAAAATTTTTTTTTTATTTTTTCTATAGAAATTTTGTTTCCACTAATATTTACCAGTTATTAGTTGCTATGTACCGTTTTTAAGATTTTGAAACAAACAAAATTTTTTCAATTTTTCCTCTCGAAATTTTGGTATTCACTAACATTCACTAGTTTTTAGTTGCTATGTACCGTTTTTAAGATTTTTAGGAAAGAAAACTTTTTTTAGATATTTCTCTTGAAATTTTGATTTCCACTAATATTTACTAGTTTTTAGCTGCTATGCATCGTTATTGAGATTTTAGAAGAAAAAAAATTATTAAATTTTTTCCCTCAAAATTTTGGTTTTCACTAATATTTACCAGTTTTTAGTTGCTACGAACCGTTTTTGAGATTTAAGAAGAAAAAACAATTTTTCAATTTTTTCTTTTAAAATTTTTGTTTCCACTAATATTTACTAGTTTTTAGTTGCTGAATACCGTTTTGAGATTTTGAAAACAAAATTTTTCTATAATTTTTTCTGTTGAGATTTTGGTTTCCACTAATATTCACCAGTTTTTAGTTGCTATGTACCGTTTTTGAGATTTTGGAAAAAAAAATTTTTTTTCAATTTTTTCTCTCGGAAATTTGGTGTCTACTAATATTCACCAGTGTTTAGTTGCTATGTATCTGTTTTGAGATTTTAGAAGAAAATAAAATTATTCAATTTCTTCTCTCGAAATGTTGGTTTCCACTAATATTTATTAGTTTTTAGTTGCTGAGTACCGTTTTTGAGGTTCTGAAAAAAAAATTTGTTTTCAATTTTTCTTTTCAAATATGGTTTCCACTAATATTTAGAAGTTTTTTGTTGCTTTGTAACGTTTTCGAGATTTTGGAACAAAAAAAAAATTAATTTTTTTTCTTAAAATTTTGGTTTTCTCTAATATTCACCAGTTTTTAGTTGCTGAGTAAAGTTTTTGAGATTTTGTAAGAAAAACTTTTTTTACAATTTTTTCTCTAAATTTTGGTTTCCACTTATATTTACCAGTTTTCAGTTCCTAATTACCGTTTTCGAGATTTTGGAAGAAAACATTATATTGCAATTTTTTCTTTTGAAATTTTGGTTTCCACTAAATTTAACAGTTTTTGGATGCTATGTACCATTTTCGAAATTTTGGAAAAATAACATTTTTTTATATTTTTTCTTTCAAAATGTTGGTTTTCACTAATATCTACCAGTTTTTAGTTGCAATGTACCGTTTTTGCGATTTTGGTAGAAAAAAATTTGTTTCAATTTTTCTTCTGAAATTTCGGTTACTACTAATATTCACCACTTTTTAGTTGTTATGTATTGTTTTTGAGATTTTGAAAGAAAAAAATTTGTTTTAATCTTTTATTTGCTATGTACAATTTTTGAGACTTTAATAGCAAAATTTTTTTAAAAATTTTTTCACTCGAAATTTAGGTTTTAAATAATATCTACCAGTATTTAGTTGCAATGTACCCTTTTTGAGATTTTGAAAGAAAAAAATTTGTTTTGATTTTTGTTTTAAAATTTTGGTTACTACTAATATTCACCAGTTTTTAGTTGTTATGTACCGTTTCTGAGATTTTGAATGAAAATTTTTTCAATTTTTCCTCTTGAAATCTTGGTTTGCACTAGTATTTATCAGTTTCTAGTTGCTAAGTACCGTTTTTGAGATTTAATCAGAAAATTTTTTTTTTTAATTTTTCCTTTCAAATTTTTGGTTTCCACTAATATTCACCTGTTTTTAGTTGATATGTACCGTTTTTGAGATTATGAAGGAACAAAAATTTTAAAAAAATTTTTTCTCTCGAAATTTTGGTTTCCACTATTATTTACCAGTTTTCAGTTGCTAAATACCGTTTTCGAGTTTTTGTAATAAAATTTTTTTTTTTTTTCACTTGAAATCTTGTTTTCCACTAATAGGTAACAGTTTTTAGTTGCTGGGTAACGTTTTTGACATTTAAAAAAAAAATTTTTTTTCAATTTTTTTATCTCAAAATTGTGGTTCTCACTAACATTTACCAGTTTTTAGTTGCTATTCATCGTTTTTGAGAATTTAGACGAAAAAAATTTTTTCAAATTTTTTTCTCGAAATTTTTGTTTTTACCAATATTTACCAGTTTTTAGTTGCCAATTACCGTTTTTGAGATTTTGGAAAAAAAAAATTTTTTTCAATTTTTTTTTTTGAAATTATGGTTTCCACTGAATTTACCAGTTTTTTGTTTCTATGTACCGTTTTTTAGATTTTGAGAAAAGAAATTTTTTTTTAAATTTTTTCTCTTAAAATTTTTTTTCACTTATATCTAACAGTTTTTAGTTGCGATGTACCGTTTTTGCGAGTTTTGAAGGAAAATTTTTTTTTCAATTTTTTTTTTTGTAATTTTGGTTACTACTAATATTTAGCAGTTTCTAGTTGTTATGCATTGTTTTTGAGAATATAAAAAAACAAAGTTTTTCAATTTTTCCTCTTGAAATTTTGGTTTGCACTAATGTTTACCATTTTTTAGTTGCCATGTGCCTTTTTTTAAACTTTAATAGGAAAATTTTAAAAAAAATTTTTTTGCTAGATTCTTAGGTTTTAAATAATATCTACCAGTTTTTAGTTGCAATGTACCGTTTTCGAGATTTTAAAAGAAAAAAATTTGTTTCAATTTTTGTTTTGAAATTTTCGTTTCTACTAATATTTACTAGTTTTTAGTTGTTAGGTACCGTTTGTAAGATTTTGAATAAAAATTTTTTTCAATTTTTCCTCTTGAAATCTTGGTTTGCACTAGTATTTATCAGTTTCTAGTTGCCAAGTACCGTGTTTGAGATTTTATATGAAAATTTTTGTTTTAATTTTTCTTTTCAAATTTTAGGTTTACACTAATATTTAACTGTTTTTAGTTGATATGTACCGTTTTTGAGATTATGAAAGAACAAAAATTTTTTAAAATATTTTCTCTCGAAATTTTGGTATCCACTAATATTTACCAGCTTTCAGTTCCTATGTACCGTTTTTAAGATTTTGAAAGAAACATTTTTTTTTTAAATTTCACTAATATTTACCAGTTTTTAGTTGCTATGTATCATTTTTGAGATCTGGAAAGAAAAACTTTTTTTTCTATTTTTCTCTCGAAATTTTTGTTTTCACTAATATTTACCAGTTTTTAGTTGCTATGTTGCGTTTTTGAGATTTTGGAAAAAATTTTTTTAAATTTTTTCTTTCAATATTTTGGTTTCCACTAATATTTACCAGTTTTTAGTTGCTTAGTAAAGTTTTTGAAATTTTTTAAGAAAAACTTTTTTTTTTAATTTTTTTTCTCGAAATTTTGGTTTCCACTAATATTTACCTGTTTTTAGTTGCCATGTATCATTTTTTATATTTTAAGAAGAAAACATTTTTCAATTTTTTCGCTCGAAATTTTGTTTTTCACTAATATTCACCAGTTTTCAGCTGCTGTATATCGTTTTTGAGATTTTAGAAGAAAAAAATTATTCAATTTTTTCCTTCGAAATTTTGGTTTTCACTAATTTTGACCAGTTTTCAGTTGCTAAATACCGTTTTCGAGTTTTTGTAATAAATTTTTTTTTAATTTTTTCTCTTGAAATCTTGGTTCTCACTAACATTTACTAGTTTTTAGTTGCTATGTATCGTTTTTGAGATTTTTCTCAATTTTTCCTCTAGAAATTTTGGTTCTCACTAATATTTACCAGTTTTAGTTACTAATTACCGTTTTTGAAATTTCGAAAGAGAAAATTTTTTTTCAATTATTTCTTTTGAGATTTTGGTTTCCACTACATTTACCAGTGTTTTTCGCTATGTACCGTTTTTTAGATTTTAGAAAAAAAATTTTCTTTCTTTTTTTTCTCTCAAAAATTTTTTTTTTCACTGATATCTAACAGTTTTTAGTTGCAATGTACCGTTTCTGCGATTTTTGAAGAAAAAAATTTGTTTCCATTTTTCTTTTGAAATTTTAGTTGCTACTAATATTTACCAATTTTTACTTGTTATGTACCGTTTTTGAGATATTAGAAAAAAAATTTTTTTAATTTTTCCTCTCGAAATTTTGGTTTGCACTAATATTTACCAGTTTTTAGTTGCTGTGTACAGTTTTTTAGATTTTGGCAGAATTCTGTTTTTTAAATTTTTATTTCGAAATTTTGGTTTTAACCAATATTTACCTGTTTTTAGTTACCACGTATTATTTTTGAGATTTGGAAAGAAAAAAATATTTTTAATTTTTTTTCTCAAAATTTTAGTTTCCACTAATATTTACCTGTTTTTAGTTTATATGTACCGTTTTGGAGATTTTGAAATAACAAAGTTTGAAAAAATTTTTTTTTTTAAATTTTGGTATCCACTAATATTTACCAGTTTTTAGTTCCTATGTACCGTTTTTAAGATTTTGGAAAGGAAGAAAAAATCTCAGTTTTTTTTCTCTCGAAATTTTGGTTTCCACTAATATTTACTAGTTTTTAGTTGCTTTGTACCGTTTCTGAGATTTTAGAAAAAAATATTTTTTTTAGTTTTTCCTCTCGAAATTTTGGTTTTAACTACTATTTACCTGTTTTTAGTTGCAATGTATCATTTTTGAGATTAAAAAAAAAAATTTTTTTTGGATTTTTCTTCTCGGATTTTTTGTTTCAACTAATATTTACCAGCTTTCCGTTGCTATCTACCGTTTTTGAGATTTTGAGAGAAAAAAATGTTGTAATTGTTTCTTTTGAAATTTTAGTTGCCACAAATATTTACTAGTTTTTAGTTGCTATGTACCATTTTTGGCATTTGTGAAGAAAAAAATTTTTTCACTTTTTTCTCTCAAAATTTAGGTTTCCACTAATGTTTACCAGTTTTTAGTTGCTTTGTATCGTTTTTGAGATTTTGTAAGGAAAGTTTTTAAAAATTTTTTTTTTTGTTGAAACTTTGGTTTCCACTAATATTTACCAGTTTATGGTTGCTAAGCACCGCTTTTAAGATTTTAAAAGAAAAAATTTTTTTTCAATTTTTCTCTTGAAATTTTGGTTTCCACTATTATTCATCAGCATTTAGTTGCTATTTACCGTTTTAGAGATTTTAGAAGAAAAAATTTTTTTTCAATGTTTTCTCTCGAAATTTTGGTTTCCACTAATATTTACCAGTTTTCAGTTGCGATGTATCGTTTGAGACTTTGAAAAATAAATTTTTTTTTTGAATTTTTTCTCATGAAATTTTAGTTTCCACTAATATTCACCAGTTTTTAGTAGCCATGTACCGCTTTTGAGATTTTAGAAGCAAAAATTTTTTTCTATTTTTCTTTCGAAATTTTGGTTTCCACTAATATTTGCTAGTTTTTAGTTGCTATGCATCGTTTCTCAGATTTTGGAAAATAAAAAATTCTTTTTAAAAATTTTTCTCTCGAAATTTTGATATTCACTAATATTCACCATTTTTTAGTTGCTATGTACCGTTTTTGAGATTTTGAAAGAAAACATTTTTTTTCAATATTTTTCCGGGAAATTTTGGTTTACACTAATATTTACAAGTTTTTAGTTGCTATGTATCGTTTTTAAAATTTTGGAAAAAAAATTTTTTTTTGATTTTTTCTCTCGAGCTTTTGGTTTCCACTAATATTCACCGGTTTGTAGTTGCTATGTATCGTTTTTGAGATTTTGGAAGAAAATAAATTTTTTCAATTTTTTCTTCAGAAATTTCGGTTTTCACTAATATTTACTAGTTTCTGGTCTCTAAGTACCGTTTTTGAGATTTTGGAAAAAAAAATTTTTTTCAATTTTTTTTCTCGAAATTTTTGTTTCCACTAATATTTACAAATTTTTAGTTTCTATCTATCGTTTTGATATTTTTGAAAAAAAAAATATTTTTTCAATTTTTTTCTCAAAAAATTTTGGTTTCCACTAATATTCAACAGTTTTTAGTGTCTATGTACGGTTTTTGAAATTTTAGAAGAAAAAATTTTTTTCTAATTTTTTCTCAAAATTTTAGTTTTCACTTCATTTGCCAATTTTTAGTTGCAATGTACCGATTGGAGTTTTTTGGAGAGCAAAATTTTTTTCAATTCTTTTTTCAGAAATTTTGGTTGCTACTAGCATTTACCAGTTTTTAGTTGCTATGTACCATTTTTGAGATTTAAGAAGGAAATAAAGTTATTCAATTTTTTCTCTCGAAATGTTGGCTTCCACCAATGTTTACGAGTTTTCAGTTGCTTTGTTCCGTTTTTCAGATTTTGGAAGAAAAAATTTTTTTTCAATGTTTTCTCTTTAAGTTTAGGTTTCCACTAACATTTACCGGTTTTTCATTCCTATTTAACGTATTTTAGATTCTAAAAAAAATTTTTCCTCAACTTTTTTTTTTGAAATTTTTTTTGCCACTAATATTTAATATTTTTGAGTTTCTATGAACAGTTTTTAAATTTTTGGTCCAAAAAATTATTTTTCATTTTTTTCTCTCGAAATCTTGGTTTTCACTAATATTTACTAGTTTTCGGTTGCTATGTATCTTATTTAAGATATTGAAAGAAAAGAAATTTTTTCAAGTTTTTCTCTCGAAATTTTGGTATCCACTAATACTTTCCAGTTTTTAGTTGCTATGTACCGTTTTTTAGATTACAGAAGAAAAGAAATTGTTCAAATTTTTCTCTCGAAATTTTAGTTTCTACTAATATTTACCGGTTTATAGTTGCTATGTAACGTTTTTGAGATTTTCAAAGCAAAAACTTCTTTCGATTTTTTCTCTCAAAATTTTGGTTTTTACAGATATTTACCAGTTTTTAGTTGCTATGAACCGTTTTTGAGATTTTGGAAGCAAAAATTTGTTTTCAATTTTTCTATCAAAATTTCGGATTCCACTAATATTTATCACTTTTTAGCTGCAATGTACCGTTTTTGATATTCCGGAAAAAAGAATTTTTTTTATTTTTTGTTTTTGAAATTTTGGTTTCCACTAATATTCACCAGTTTTTGTTGCTTTGTACCTTTTTTGAGATTTTGAAAGCAAAAATTCTTTCTCCATTTTTGCTTTTGAAATTTTGGTTTCCACTACTATTTACCAGTTTTTAGCTGCAATGTACCGTTTTTAAGATTTCGGGAAAAAAAGTCGCATCGCACGCGCAATGCTGCGTAAGGATAGCGGCTCATACTTACGCAGCAATGCTCGTGCGCCTCTTACTGTTCTTTTCATATATATATATATAGCAGTAAGCAGCGCACGCGCAATGCTGCGTAAGTACAAGCCGCTATGCGAGGCAGAAATATATGTCTGCACTCTGATTTCAACTCAGACGCCTCCACGCATGCGCAATATAGGAGTATTACATATGTGCAAAATG
>JAUELO010016283.1:0-11249 GCA_032357855.1 Amphibolips quercusostensackenii
ATTGCGAGAGCTTTGGGTGTTTCTCGCACCACAGAGCATGCAGTCGTGCCATGTAACCTCCATGTTCATGGGCCATTCTGATATCGTAGCACTCTAGCAGTTCATTATTGACTCGACCAGTCCACCCCAAAGTATTGAGATTCCGCCAGTCCATCGCATTGACTCCGTTTTGATTAGCTCCCCTGAATCTAGGGTAGTCGAAACTGTTATCCGACCCATTGCCGGGAGCCCTGCGCGTTTGATTATTTTGAACCGCACTTACTGTAACTATGTTTGGTGTTATTGTTGTTTCCAAAAGCAGCTAGGGATAGGGTTGCATACTCTAAGAGTTTGACCGGTATCCCAATGTTACTGTTCGAGGCACCTCACATAGGTGCCATTCAGCTTTCGGCACGGTTGTTACGCCTCAGCTACGGGGTTGATTCTTTTAGGGCCACCCCTGCACAATTGTCTGCTACAGCTCATTAGTTATTAGTCTAACCATATTAAGCAGAAACCCTTGGTACAGGGACCATCTATCCGCAACCCAAGGACACGCTCGGCGGATTTTTCACAGGCCCTCCGGTTTGATTTCACAGGTATCGAAATTGAAACCAGAGTTAATAATATATATTAATAGTTTCGAGAAGTTATTATTATCAGAAGTTGATAATATGTGTTATCACTATGAAACAAAGGAAAACAGATTTCTTTAAATCAAATTTTATTTCAAAAAGTTTCAAATTTTTTAACATTACAAAACAATATTTTTTCTCTCAAAATATTATTAAATGTCTGTTACTCTATTCTTATAGTTTCACCAACATTTTTTCATTAAATAATAACTTTTTACAAATTACATCTACAATGTCCTATACAAGATATTTTTTGCACCACCACGTACACTGTATATATTAACGGATGCGTTCCATGCAAAAGCTAAGGAGTCAGATAGGTCAGTGCACCGGTGCTGACAAAAATAACCTTTAATGAATTAAAAATTAAATTTTTATTTAAACTTTTACAACTAGTGTTCTAAGGAATAACAATTTTTCAATGTAGCAGGATTGTGTACAACAATAAATCAGTCTACTGTTAAGCACTCGCTTGTTCCAATAGTGTCAATTAGAAAAATATAAAAATATGATAAAAATTTACAGCTACTGAAATGGAGGTTATAACCTCGTAATTTCAGTAGCGATAAATTAAACATATTGTTTAAATTATAGCTTGCACTTTCGAAAGAAAAAAAACACACCTCAGAGTAAAAAACTTTAGGAAAAAGTATTAATTACCTCACATGTCAGATTTCTGTTTATTTTTAAAAGTTTCTTATCTATGAAAATCATGTAACTATCTAGCTCAACCAAGAGAAAATAATGCCATGTTAAAATTTATTCTAATCGCGTGACAACGCGGGAACATTGCAAACTTCCTTTAATATAATAATGTTCAAATAAATTTAAAAACATTTAAAAAGTAGTGAAAGTAACTTCAACAAATTATTTTTAGATGTCTAAATTGTAAAAATTAGATTTTCAAATTAGTTTGTCAATATTAGTAAATTAAAAATTCACTTATAACATCTAAATTTATATTTTAGACGTATTTTATATTTTTTCTGTAGGAAATTATTGACACTAATTATTTCTATAATATTTATAATTCATATGATTGTTATAAAAAAGGGGCTTATCAATAATTTTTCATGTGTAAATAGATGCCTATCACAAAATGCAAGGCATGCGCCTCTCGCATACGTGCCTCTCACATTGTGCGATGCATATGCCTCGCAAGAATGTGCCTCTCACAAAATGTGACGAACATGCACCACACCCTACACGCTTCGCGTACCTCGCATGCAGTGTGGGTAACGTGCCTCACACGGTTGTTATCTGGTTTAAAGTAATTATAAATCTTATAATTATAAATTTTAAAACAATTTTATAAAAGTATTTATAGAAGTATTTGCAAAAGCCTTTATAAAAGTGTCCATAACAAAAATTGAGATTAGGTTTTCTGGACGTAATTTTACCAATATTGCATATGTGTTACGATTCGCCTGAAGCAATTATTATTCAAAATTTATAAATTAAATATAGGATAAAAGCACCAATTCTTGGCACCCTAGCTCAATTATTGTTATGCCAAAAATCGAAGTGACTCTATTTTATATCAGATAAATAACTGATTGCACTAAATAATTAATATATGCATGATATGTTAAAATTGCAGTATAAATAAATTAATTGAGGCAAAGCATGCTAAAAATGTATTAATTAAGAAATTAGAGAAGCGTGCCAGCAATTAGGGGTGTTGCCGAAAATTGGTGCTCTTACCCTATAAAATAAATATTTCAAAGGGTTAACGTCATTCATTTCATTTACTTATTTTTTTGCTTTTACTCTTTGAGTCTCACTGACGGTGGAATTGGAGCACTTCGCGAAAAAGTCAGTTATCATAAGTGTAATCGCTTTTGTAAAATCATCTGAACTGGCCTTAACGTATTTAAGCATACTGATACTCCACGAAAATAAACCCCTTTAGAAATTTTTATACAAGCCGCACAGAGCGATTAAGCAAAGAAAAATAATGATTCCCATTCACGAAAAATCACAATTTTATAAGAAATTAAATTGACGTTGATGAATTTAAACTTATAGTCCGTTCCAAAGAAAAACACTAAATAAATTAAATTTTATGGCGTCTCCTAAATGGCGACAACTAACGCTAAGACTTCTACAACAAATTTAGCCGTTTTGTCATTACGGCCCACAGTGGTATGAATTCAAAAAACGAGGTTCAAACTAATTGGTAGCCGGCAATTCTAAACCGATTTTGGATTTATTTTTTTTGAAAAATTCAGCATCAAATGTTAAAGAGATTTATGTAGCCTGATATTCGAATTTTTTGTTTGTTTAAGCTTTTATGTTGATGCAAAGAGTGAAAAGTCAACTTTTTCATTTTTTTGTTTATCTTTGTAATAAAATCTTTTTTATGATCAGCATTGCGAGACTTTATGCACAGGGTTAGTGGAAAGAAAAAAATAACATTGTTAACTTAATTGTTAGAAGCAAATAAACTTAAAAAATTGTCTACGCTATGGATTCTTTGTTTTCAAAGTGAATGTCTGCCTTAAGATTACTCACTTTTATTGAAAAAGTAATACTTGATTATAAAAATTTATCATCCGATATTTTAAAAATATTTTATAAACAATTTATGTAAACAACTGCCAAGTGTCGACATTTAAAGGCAGATAGTAATCGTTTTTTTTTTAAATTTTGCTCAAATTATATCGCTAGTGCTGTACAATGCTGGGAAATTATCATCTGGTATTTCTTATTAATTTTATAAACCAATTGTATGAACAAATGCACACTGCGAAAATTTAAAGGCAGCAATAAATCCCTTTATTTCTGAATTTTCCTGGAATTATGTCGCCAGTAATGTTCAGTGATAGAAAATTATCATCCGATATTTGTAAATAATTTTATAAACAAATTATATAAATAAATGCCCAGGGTGGACATTTAAAGGCAGAAAGAAATCATTTTTTCTCTTGATTTTACTCAAATCATGTCGCCAGTGATGTTTAATAATGGAAAATTACCATTTAATATTTTTTATAAATTTTATAAACAAATTATATAAGCAAATGCCCAGTGTGGACATTTGAAGTCCGAAAGAAATCGCTTTTTCTCTTAAATTTCCTTAAATTATATCGCCTGAAAGTATGTTGCCATTAATGTAATTGTTTAGTAAATTTTGTTTCTTTTAATTTTCCTAATGCAGTATTATTAGGAATTGTTGAATATAACAATTTGTGCAACAACAATAAGCATACACGTGCTGTGTATCATAATCCTTTTTAATTTCATGAGATTCTATTGATTAGTCGCGATCAAGTTTCAATTTCTAAGTCTTTAATTTGAGATAAGGAGCTCGAGAGCTTCATGATCTAGAATACTATCAGAATGCATCCAGTCTTTTTTTTAGATATGCCAAGTAAGTGTCACAGGAGGTCAAAAATTCGTGAATCAGATCCATGTTCGTTGATATTCGGCTGCATTTTCGGGTAGAAAAACTCACCAAATCGTTTGAAAGCCTTATTTCGTGCCTCTTGGGTTTTTCTGATGAGAACCAATAAAAATTAAAAACCATTTGATGATCTTTTCACCGTGCAAGAGAATTTCAGGTACAGATAATGGTATATAAAACCAATTTTAGAGTTCTTCGTAGAGTTCTGCAGTTTGGATACCGTACAATTCATATTTTGCAACATTGATTTTGCGACCACAAGAAATAACTTGCAAAATTATGCTTAGTCTTTGGATTAAACGAGCATCAACGTCTGTAATCTTCGATGTTAGTTCAGGATCCCAGAAAAATTGTTGATTTGTAATTCCATCTTTGGAACTTCCTCCACCATGCTTAGGTACGTCTATTATCAAACCAATTTCTCTCGGGAAACCTTCCTGGATCCTCTTCTTTGCAGCTTTCACGAAGGCATTTTGTTCCACTGTTTTTCCTTGCCAATGGCAAAAATCTAAGCGATAAGATATATTTAAAATAAGACTCATGCAACGTATTTTAGCATGGAGGGGTGAAAGACCGAGCCCATGATCCTGTTCAATGACATGTTTCTGCATAATAATATTCAAATCCTACATTTCAGGAGAATTTTCTTTGCACAAATGTCAAATTGCAGCACTTGGTGTTTTGGCAATATTCTGAGCTGCTTTTTCAACCAACACAGTTAATAGAATTCCATGGCTCACCTGACATCTAAACTTGACAAATGAGATTTTTGTTTGCAAAAGTCCATTCATTTCGTCTCTTATTCAATCCATCTTAAACCTGGTAAGTACCTGTTTTTCTTTAGCGTATTAAAAAAATATTGGTACGCACAATTTTGTAGATCCAGGCTTTCATCGGATTGCATACCATTTGGAAGCTTTTGTTTGTATGCACTTTGGTCTGATGCCCCATCACAACCATACTCTAAAAATATTGTCATTCATTTGACATAGTTCTCAATTATATAGTTTCAATACTAGGGATCTGTAGTAAACGTTTCACTTTGTCATCTAGAAGTGGTTTTGATTCTATAGTAACACTTTTATCAGAAACAGTTATTGCAGAGGCAGGAGGATAACATTTTTCTTCGCTTCTGAGAGCTCCTGATACTGGACATAAATGTCGCAATTTTTAGCTTTTGCTTGTTATCGAATGATTTCATATTGATGTTTCGATAGTTTGTCGTCTTCAATAAGTGCAAGAGCTTCGTCATCGGTAAATTTAATTATATTTTATTCAATCGCATCTTCTTCTGCGTAGTCTAAAAGTCGACTTATTTTGTTTGCCAATTGTATTTTTCGAACAGCACTTAGATTACTAAGAAATGACATTTGAATTTAAAGCTCTGAATAAGTTTTCTGGAGTGCTTGAACCTTTCTTCTTTTATCCGACTTAGAAGTGTCTTCAAAATCTTCTTGAGAACGTCTTCAAACCTTTGATGCAGTAAAGGTGACTGTTATTTCAATTAGCAGCCATTTAATGTATCTACTTTCAAAAGTGACTTTGTTGTGAAAGCAAGTTCTCCAATTCTTTCTCAGAGTAGGAATGAAATACCGCAATATTTTTTCCTCAACTATTTTCATTTCTTTATTCTCAACTGTATAGTTTTCTCTGATAAAATTTATTAAAAGTACAGATAAGCCTTTGTCATTTGTTTTGAGATTAGGGATTAAAATACCATACATTTTTTTCATTGGTACGTTAAGGGTACTCATTTTTAAAAGTATACCCTACTTAACTCATAAATTAAAATTTATGTTGCATTAAATGCATTAAAGACCATACACACACATAAATATGCATACGCATAAATATGTATAACCTCACTCATATCTATTAAATATGAAATTCAAAGCATGAACAGTACAAATAAAGTCAACGGACTTAAAAACTGAAATAAATGTTATACTTATATCTAATGAAACAACAAGAATAAAGAAAGAAGCAAAAAAATACTCTTTAAAATGCAGGAGCAAAAAGTTTTAGAGCGAAGGAAATGGATCCAAATAAAAGAAAAAATTGCTGGAAGCAAATGTCTTTTATTTGAGGGGTATGAATGCCTTGATTAGAAATAAAGTCTATAAATATGAGTATTCCATATTACAATAAGCGAGTTATGTATTATAATATCAAAGCATAAGAAAACAGCACGTTTCTGATCAAGTGTTCTATACGAAATGTTGGAACAATCAGCTGATCCTAACTTAATAAGACGTATGATCTGAAGTTAGCTAGGGAATGCGTGCGAAACAGAAAAAAAACGTTTTCTTTTGTCTTGCACGTAATAATGAAATGTTCTTTTGATTTACATGTACTAAAGAGAAAATTTGTATAAAAAATTAATAAAAAATATAAAATAACAAAATCTTATGAATAAACATCATCCATCTGTTGGCGAATATTATATTTACATCAAAGGCGGATGACCTGAAGTTAGCCAAGGAATGCGTGCGAAACAAAAAACAAAAAGTTTTCTTTTGTTTTCCATGTATTAACCCTTACTGGGCACACGTCTCTCGTTCTGCCTGCCGAATCACAGCTTAATCATGTGCAACGATTGCACCGGCACGTAAAATGTGCATAAAATTAATTTTAATGGTTATTGTTCATTGTTTAAAAACGTATTGCACTTATTTCCAATACAAATGAACAGAAATATGAATAAAGTAATGAATACAATGAAATATTTTGATAAAAATACATGGTTCATTTTATCACAAAAAATCTTCCTACATTTCTCAGAATAAGTACCTTTTTTTGAAAACTAACAGTACTAGTATTTTTTCTTCTTGTAATGGTACATTAGTAGAAGATTCAGTTACATTTTTAGCCCTTAATATCCAAAAATAAAAAAAATTATTAATTTTTTTGGGAAAATAGACATTTTTCCATTTTTTTGGGTTACTTAACTTTTTATATTTAACATAATCTTATGTTTTGGCTATATGACCTATATAATTCATTTGAGTAAGCTTTTAAGATGATCTGATAAGATTTTCAAGTAAAAATATTTAATAGTTTATTTGTGTCGCTATAGTGTAGATCAACCCAGAAGTATGCCAAGTAAGGGATAATAAAATGTTCTTTTGTTTTACATGTATTAAAGAAGCCATTTGTTTGAAAAAAAGATAAAAAATATAAAATAACAAAATATCACGAATGAACATCATCGGCGACATAATTTGAGAAAATTTAAGAGAAAAAGCGATTTCTTCCGGCCTTTGAATATTCACATGGGGCATTTTTTTATTAATCTATAAAAAATATTGGATAATAATTTTCCATCATCAAACATCACTTGCGACATGATTTGAGGAAAATTAGGGAAAAAAAGGATTTATTTTTGCCTTTAAATGTCCACACTGGGCATTTGTTTATATAATTTGTTTATAAAATTAACAAAAAATATCAGGTGATAATGTTCTATCACTAAACATCACTGGCGACATAATTTGAGGAAAATCAAGAGAAAAAGTGATTTCTTTCTGCCTTTAAATGTCCACACTGGGCATTTGCTTATACAATTTGTTAATAAAATTATTTTAAAATATCGTTTGATAATTTTCAATCATTAAACATCTCTGGCGATATAATTTGAGGAAAATTAAGAGAAAAACGTTTTCTTTCTGCCCTTAAATGGCTACACTAGGAATTTGATTATATAATTTGCTCATAAAATTAATTAAAATTATCGGATGACAAACTTTAACGATCAAGTATGATTTTTCCGATAAAAGCAAGTAATTTTGACGCGAAAATTCACTTTGCAAACGAAGGATCCATAGTGTAGACTATTTGTTAAGTTAATTTGCTTCTAACAATTAATTTTAAAACGTCATAATTTTTTTTTTCTTTCAACAACCCCCGTGAATAATGTTTGGCAAAGCTGATCATAAAAAAAAAATTTTGACGAAGATAAACAAAAAAAACGAAAAAATCTACTTTTTCTTCACTCTTTGCATTAACATAAAAGTCTAAACAAAAAAGATCAGGCCACGTAAATCTCTTATGAATTTAATGCTGAATTTTTCTTTAAAAAAATCCAAAATCGGTTAAGAATTGCCAGCTACAAGTTATTTTGAACCTTGCTTTTTGATTTTATCCATTTGTATTGCATTTGTATTGAAGATTTGTTTGGCGCATAACCGCTGTAGACCAGGGCCTGATAAAATTTGCAGGAAATGCACCTCCTTGATGCTAAATAGATATACTACTACCATTCCACGGCATCTTGTAATCTTATGATTGCGAAAGGGGGAATCTCATGCGCACTTCGCTCACGCATAGTAGTCTGGAATAGGAATTTGCTGTTCATAATCGCCCACAGGTCTTATTTGTTAACCGATTTGAAAGTTTTGTTTAGAAATGCTCAGCATTTAATTTTTTAAAGAATTGTGGTTCGCTGTTTTTTAATTTTTTTATAAAGCAACAATATATAAACAAATAAAGTGACACACTTGGCCATTTCAGCTTTGTGAATTTTTATCTCAAGAAGGAATACAGATAGAAACTCACTATTACCTGGAATTATTGCACCTGCATTCATAGAACATAAATAATTCTAATAATATTTAACCTAATTATTATAAAAAAATTTTATAAAAAGGTTCTTATTAGTGTTTTTTCTCATGGAAAAAGTGGTTTGCTTCACGCTAGTTGCTAAAATTTTTCATAAGACTCATAACTTGTAACAAAAAAATAGCATAAGTTCACAATTACTGTTTTTATAAATATTTTTATAAACAAGATTTTTATGAATGAGTTTTTCTCATAAATAAATTGATTTTTCTAAACAAAAGTATTTCGCAATTTATTGTCTTTCAAGACGTTTACATAGCAAACTGTTTGTAACAATCATTGTTTTGGTAATCTTGATTTTATTCATATTAACCATTTGCATTAAAGATGATTTGAAATTAAGCTGTTGGGTTACGCAAATTGTTATTTAGTGTCCCATATCCAATTTCGGATTCACTGTTAGTTTATTGTCGGATAATTTCAGTGGAAAACCCGTCCTTTTTACATTTAAAAATGATAAATCTTAGTTCTGCTTAAAAAATTGTTTATAGCAATCACATTAATTATTTTTCATCATCATTGTCATCGCAATAAATGTCACTCCAATATAATTAGGGAAAAACCCATTCTTTTCTAGGAGGAAACGGCCGATTGGGAGACTTGTTTAATTAAATTGTTATTAACAATCTTTATTGTTTACGTTTAATAAAGCTTTGAGTATATAAATGGCTTTGAAGACAATTGTAAATCACTTTTGGTCAGAAAAATTTATTTACTATGAGAAAAACTGATTTATAAAGAATTTGTTTATAAAAATGTTTATTGAAACAGTAATTATTACCTTATACTAATTTTTTGTCACAAATTATGGAAAACATTAGCAGCTAGCGTGATGCAAACAATTTTTTCTATGGGAAAAAACACTAATAAAAATTTGTTTATAAAAATTGCTCATAACAATTAGGTTCAATATTATTAGAATTAATTATGTTCTATGAATGCAGATGCAATAATTCCGACTGATGGTAAGTTTCTATCTGTATTTTTTTTTGAGATAAAAATTCACAAAGCTGAAATTATGATCAGTAAATTCCTATTCCAGACCACTGTGCACTTGACCGGGAAACCCGGAAATGATTGGAGATTTTTTGAGACCAGGAAATGACAGCGAAGTTATTTTTTGACCAGGCGGAAATTTTGTACATTTTAGAATTTCCAGATTTATACGTTGAAAATTAAACTGTTTCAATTCAACAGCCTTAGTCGTTAAAAAATGTAAACTTCCGATTGAAGCTTTATGATCTATTTTCAATTTAAAAGCATATAACTTCATAATAATAGATTCATAATTAAAGGCATTTATCAAATTAAAAGTATCGTTTCAGTCTAACGTATTCCGTTTTCAAACTAATCGAATTGAAATTTTTTAATTATGAAAAAGAATTATTATATAATATTTAGCAATATTTGACTATTCATTTAAGACGAATAATGGCAAACCAAATATTCAAAAGTGCATAATTTGAAACTGAATTGTTTGAAATAGAAAGCCTTGAATCGCTAAAACTTCAAAGAGCTTTTAAACTTTGAACTTGACTATTTTCATTGTTCTATGTAAAAAATGATTAATTTATAAGTAAAATTGTTGAATTTTGATGTATCGATAATAATTGAACATTTGTCATGTGTAGAACAATTTGAATAATTTTAAGGGATATTTAGAGAATTGTGAAAGGCTTCAAAAGAATAAATAAATTTGCTTAAGATTGCTAGAAGAATTGAAAATGATTTTTTATTTTGAAACATTATTTTAAGAGTTTTAACTTTGTAGGATTTTCTGAAAAATTTAGAAAAAATTCATATCATTTTAAAAGATATTTAAAAGTTATGAAAAAATTTTAAAGAGCATGCATATTTTCAAGACTTTGAAATAAAACTTTGAACATTTTTAAGGATTTCTAAACTCAAAAACAAATTTAACTTCTAATTTAAAAATGGTTCAGTTTAAAAAAATTTAATTGTTTAAGTTGTCATGTTTCTAGCTTAAAATTGGTTAAAATACTATAATTTAAAAAAATGTTAATTCATTGATTGATTCTTCAATTTGGAACATTGAAAATGATAACCTGCATTTATATTTTTGGAACTGAATCTGAATCTTTAAAATGTACAATTTATAGAAATTAAAATTTCTAAATTTTTCAGTTTAAATGCATTTAATTTAAAATTGTAGAATTAAAAATTGTTAGTACTTTCCATTTTATACGTGTAAGTTATTAAGCATTTGAGTACAAAATTTTTGAATTAAAAAACTTTTAAACTTCAATTTTGAAATTTAAGAGTTCCGCTTTGGGTGCTTCAATTTGCAGTTTATTTTTCAATAATTCAAATGGAAACATGGTTAGCCTTAGAGTTCAAACCTTTTAATTTCATGGATCGTGAAAAATGTTTGCGAACCTGGAAAAAACCGGGAATTTGCTTCCCTGATTAAAACAGCCACCCTGGAAAGGGGGTACGTAGTTTAAAATTTCAGAATCAAAGTTCACGTAATTTATGCATGGAAGCGTGCTTGACAAGCATAAATCAAAACAAACATTTTTGAATTTTTTAATTCAAGGTCGAAAAGAAGTCGAGTTTCTCATGAAAAATTGTAATGCAAATATACATTAAAA
>JAUELO010016294.1:0-11248 GCA_032357855.1 Amphibolips quercusostensackenii
TCCCTTTTTCTTTATTTCAGGCACACATAGAATATCTAGCTGTCTTTCGCGCATAGTTTCTCGCAATTCTCTTATATAAAAAAGTCATCTTAAAACAGTTATGACAGTAACTATTTTTCCTAAAAAAGGTGAAAAGGACATGTTTTTCAACAATAGATGACAAACAGGTCGCAAAAAAGTTGTACAATTTAAATAAAAGTATAAATCAATGCTTATATACATATACGAGTATTTATCTGTCGAATACGTCACATTATAATTATAAAATATGATAAATTCGTACTTAATCGTTTCAAAGAAAATAAAACGCAAGTATTTTATCGGATTGATGAAAAAATATAACTTTGAGATAAATATTTATCATTTTTATTTATTATTTTAATATATATTTTTTTATACTTATTTTTATTATCTATTATTTTTATTCGTTTATTTTCATTATTCTAATCTTATTATTTTTTTATTTCGTTTTTTTACCATTTTCTATTTTTTTTACTTCTAAAGCTGTGGACTGTTTTGAGACAAAATATCGTGAGTTAAAATGCATTTTCAATTATCTTCAAAACTAGACCTTTAGGGAAATATTTTAAGAAAAAGTTTTTTTTTTACCAACAGCATGAAAGTTATTATTTTGAAAAAGAAATATTTTGTCCGGCTTTGCTTATATTTTAGTAAACATTTGGAACAAAGCGAGTGAAAAAAGTGACAAGTGACTTATTTTTAGAACCCTAAATTACAAATTGAGGACAGAAAACTGCTAAGGATTTTGAAAAAATTAGCTTTGAAATATTTCTGAGAAATCGCCACCAAATTTATTTGTCTTTAAGATTTCTTAAAAATTTTTCGTCAGATTTAGAAATAAATGAATCAATAAATAAATAAAAGTTCTATCAGATACAATACAGAAAAGTCAAATTCCGGTATTTGTTTAAAAAATAAATCACTTCAAAGATAGAAAACTCTTTTTGATAGACGCACATGAACCGCAAACTGAATTAAAAAGGATACGGTCCACAAGATTTTGTGAATTAAAATTGTAAATAAATCTTTACATTGTCAATTGAAGAAATTAGAGAAAAGAGGCCAAAACTCTCCCTCCCATACTTTCACTGTCCTAAATTCCCCTACTTCAGCTCCCCTAATTTCACCCTTTACCACACTTCCTAACTTCTTCCTTTTTTACTTTCACCTCTCCTTTCTTCCTTAGCTAACACCCTTTTCTAAATTTTACCATGGAAATTTTCCACACAGGCATTTTTACTGGTTTTATGAAGATCTATTCTGATCTTTTGATTTTTCTTAAAAAAAATTTTCTCGGAATTTTACTATCCAAAGTTTCCTTACAGGCATTTCTACTGGTTTCATGACGGTCTATACTGGTTTTTTTATTTTTCATAAAAAATTTTTTTAGAAATTTTACTATCGAAATTTTCCTTACAGGAATTTTTACTGGTTCCATGACGGTCCATACTGATTTTTCGTGAAAAATATTTTTTCAAATTTCACTACTAAAATTTTACAATCAAAATTTTGCTACGGGCATTTTCACTGGTTTCATGACGGTCTATACTGATTTTATGATTTTTAATTAAATTTTTTTTTTAATTTCACAATAGAAATTTTCCTTTCAGTCATTTTCACTGGTTTCATGAAGGTCTATACTGATTTTTTGATTTTTCATGAAAAAAGTTTTTTCGAAATTTTACCATGGAAATTTTCCACACAGGCATTTTTACTGGTTTCATGACGGTCTATACTTACGTATTTTTTTTTTGCGAAAAATTTTTTTTCGAAATTTTACTATCGAAATTTTCCTTACAGGCATATTTACTGGATTCATGACGGTCTATACAGATTTCTTTATTTCTTGTGAAAAAAAATTTTCTAAAAAATTTTACTATTGAAATTTCCCTCACAGGAATTTTTAATGGTTTCATGTCGGTCTATACTGATTTTTTTTATTTTTTGTGACAGAAATTTTTTCTAAATTTTACTATCAAAATTTTCCTCACAGGTATATTTACTGGCTTCATAACGGTCTACACAGATTTTTTGTAAAAAAAATTGTCTGGAAATTTTACTATCGAAATTTTTCTTACAGGAATTTTTACTGGTTTTATGTCGGTCTATACTGATTTTTTTTTGTGACGGAAATGTTTTCGAAATTTTACTATCAAAATTTTCCTTATAGGCATTTTCACTGGTTTCATGACGGTCTATACTGATTTTTTGATTTTTTGTGAAAAAATTGTTTTCAAAATTTTACCATCGAAATTTTCCTTACTTACTGGTTTTATGACGGTCTGTCCTGATTTTTTAATTTTTCGTGAAAAAAATTTTTCAAAAATTTACCATCTTAATTTTCGTTACAAGCATTTTTACTGGTTCTATGACGGTCTATACTGATTTTTCGTGAAAAATATTTTTTCAAATTTTATCACTAAAATTTTACAATCCAAATTTTGCTGCAGCTATTTTTACTGGTTTCATGACGGTCTATACTGATCTTTTAATTTTTAATGAGAAAAATTTTTCCGAAATTTTCCTGACAGGCATATTCACTGGTTTCATGACGATCTATACAGATTTTTCAATTTTCCTAAAAAAATCGTTTTTCGAATTTTTTCATCGGGATTTCTCTCACAGTCATTTTTACTCGGTTCATGACCGTCTATACTGATTTATTTTTACGTTTTATAAAAAAATTTTGGTTAAAATTTTACTACTTAAATTTTACTATCGAAATTTTGCTACAGGCATTTTTACTGGTTTCATAACGGTCAATACTGATTTTCCAATTTTTCATAAGAAAAATTTTTCCAAAATTTTACCATCGAAATTTTCCTTATAGGCATATTTACTGGTTTCATGACGTTCTATACAGATTTTTCATTTTTCCTGAAAAAATCGTTTTAGAAATTTGATTATCAGGATTTCTCTCACAGGCATTTTTACTGGGTTCATGACGGTATAAACTGATTTTTTTTACGTTTCATGAAAATTTTTTTTTTTAATTTTACTACTAAAATTTTACTATCGAAAATTTGCTACAGGCATTTTTACTAGTTTTATGACGGTCAATACTGATTTTTTGATTTTTCATGAAAAACGTTTTTTTGAAATTTTACCATGGAAATTTTCCACACAGGCTTTTTTGCTGGTTTTATGACGGTCTATTCTGATCTTTTGATTTTTCATCAAAAAAATTTTCTCGAAATTTTACCATCCAAACTTTTCTTACCGGCATTTTTACTGGTTTCATTAGTGTCTATACTGATTTTTTTATTTTCTGTGAAAATTTTTTCTCGAAATTCTACTATTGAAATTTTACTATCGAAATTTTCCTTACAGGCATTTTAACTGGTTCTATGACGGTCTATACTGACTTTTCGTGAAAAATATTTTTCAAATTTTTCTACTAAAATTTTACTATCCAAATTTCGCTACAGGCATTTTCACTGGTTTCATGACGGGCTATACTGATTTTTTAAACACATTTTTCAATTTTCTTGAAAAAATCGTTTTAGAAATTTTATTATCGGTATTTCCCTCACAGGCATTTTTATTGGGTTTATAACGGTCTATGCAGATTTTTTTTACGTTTAATAAAAAAATTTTTTTTTTAATTTTACTACTAAAATTTTACTATAGAAATTTTGCTACAGGCATTTTTACTGGTTTCATAACGTTTAATACTGATTTTTTGATTCTGCATTAAAAAAATTTTCTAAAATTTCACCATCGAATTTTTTTTTACAGACATTTTTACTGGTTTCATGACAGTTTATACTGATTTTATTACTTTCCATTAAAAAATTGTTTTTGAAACTTTACTATCAAAATTTTACTTGCATGCATTGTTACTGCTTTCATGACGGTCCATACTGATTTTTAATTTTCCATGAAAAAAATTCTTCCGAAATTTCACTATCGAAATTTTCTTCACAGGCATTTTTGCTGGTTTCATGACAATTTATACTGATTTTTTGATATTTCATTAAAAAATTTTCCTGAAATTTTACCATCGAAATTTTCCCTACAGGCGTTTTTGCTTGTTTTATGACGGTCTATTCTGATTTTTTGATTTTTACTGAACATTTTTTTTCGAAATTTCACAATAGAAATGTTTCTTCCAATCATTTTTACTGGTTCATGAAGGACTATACTGATTTTTTGATTTCTCATGAAAAAAGTTTTTTCGAAATTTTACCATGGAAATTTTCCACGCAGGCATTTTCACTGGTTTTATGACGGTCTAGTCTGGTCTTTTGATTTTCATCAAAAAAATTTTTCGAAATTATACCATCCAAACTTTCCTTACAGGCATTTTTACTGGTTTCATGACGGTCTATACTGATTTTTCAAGTTTTTGTGAAAAAATTTTTTAAAATTTGACTATCGAAATTTTGCTATCGAAATTTTCCTTACAGGCATTTTTACTGGTTTCATGACGGTCTGTACTGATTTTTCGTGAAAAATATTTCTTCAAATTTTACTACTAAAATTTTACTACCAGAGTTTTGCTACAGGAATTTTTACTGGTTTCATGACGGTCTATACTGATTTTTCAATTTTTCATGGAAAAGATTTTTCCGAAATTTCACTATCAAAATTTCTTGACTCCCCATACTAACTTTTTGATTTTTTTTGAAAAAAATTTTCTTAGTAAATTTACTTTCGGAATTTTTCCTACAGGCATCTTTAGTGGTCTCATGACGGTGCATGCTCATTTTTTCATTTTTCATAAAAACAAGTTTGTCGGAATTGTACCATCGAAATTTGACTCACATGAATTTTTACTGCTTTCATCACGGTCTATACTGATTTTTTTATTTTTCATTAAAAATTTTTTTTCGAAATTTAACTATCGAAATTTTTCTTGCAGACATTTTTGCTGGTTTCATGACGGTCGGTACTAATTTTTCGTGAAAAATATTTTTTCAAATTTCACTACTAAAATTTTACTATCAGAGTTTTGCTACAGGCATTTTTACTGGTTTCATGACGGTCTATACGGATTTTTCAATTTTTCATGGAAAAGATTTTTCGGAAATTTCACTATCAAAATTTCTTGACTGTCGATACTAACTTTTTGATTTTTTTTTGGAAAAATTTTCTTAGTAAATTTACTTTCGGAATTTTTCTCACAGGCATTTTTAGTGGTCTCATGACGGTGCATGCTCATTTTTTTATTTTTCATAAAAACAAGCTTGTCGGAATTGTACCATTGAAATTTTACTCACATGAATTTTTTCTGCTTTTATGACGGTCTATACTGATTTTTTTATATTTCATTACAAATTTTTTTTCGAAATTAAACTATCAAAATTTGCCTTGCAGACATTTTTGCTGGTTTCATGACGGTCTGTACTGATTTTTTGATTTTTAATGAAAAATTTTTTTCGGAATTTTCCTTACAGTCATTTTCACTGTTTTTATGACGGTCTATACTGAAATTTCCAAAAAAAAATTTTCAGAAATTTTATTTTTGGGATTTTCCTTACAGGCATTTTTACTGGTTTCATGACGGTCAATACTGATTTTTTGATTTTTTTTGAATGTTTTTGTTGTTGAAATTTCACAATAGAAATGTTCCTTACAGTCAATTTTACTGGTTTCATGGAGGTCTATACTGATTTTTTGATTTTTCATAAAAAAAGTTTTTTCGAAATATTACTATGGAAATTCTCCACACAGGCATTTTTACTGGTTTCATGACGGTCGATTCTGATCTTTCTATTTTTTGTCAAAAAAATCTTCTTGAAATTTTACTATCGAAATTGTACCATCGAAATTTTACTCACAAGCATTTTTACTGCTTTCATGACAGTCTATACTGATTTTTTTATTTTTCATTAAAAAATTTTTTTCGAAATTTAGTTATCGAAATTTTTCTTGCAGACATTTTTACTGGTTTCATGAGAGTCTATACTAATTTTTGAATGTTTCGTGAAAAATTTTATTTTGACATTTTACTATTGAATTTTTACTTTCGAAATATTTCCTACAGAAATTTTTACTGTTTTAATTACGGTCCATACTGAATTTTTATTTTTCGTGAAAAAGATTTTTTCGGAAGTTTACAACCAAAATTTTCCTTACAGACATTTTTTACTGTCTTCTTGACGGTCTTTACTGATTTTTCATGAGAAAAATTTTTCCGAAATTTTAATATCCAAATTTTCCTTCCAGGCATTTTTACTGGTTTCATGACGGTCTATACTGATTTTTAGTTTTTCCATGTAAAAAATTTTGTCGAAATTTTACAATCGAAATTTTCCTTACAGGCATTTTTACTGGTTTCACGATAGTCTATATTGATTTTGTGATTTTTCTTGAAAACAATGTTTATGAAATTTTACTAATTTTACCAGTTTTTAGTTGCTATGTACCGTTTTTTAAATTTCAAAAGAAAAAATTTTTAAAAACATTTTTTCATCAAAATGTTGATTTCAACTTATATTTACCCGTTTTTAGTTACCATGTACCGTTTTTGAGACATTGGAAAAAAAATGTTCAATTTTTCCTCTCGAAATTTTGGTTTCCACTAATATTTACCACTTTTTACATGCTATGTACCGTTTTAGAGATTTTGGGAAGAAAATTTTTAAAAACTTTTTCTCGAGAAATTTCGGGTTCCACCAATATTTACTAGTTTTTAGTTGCTTTGTACCGTTTTTTAGATTTTAGAAGAAGAACACTTTTGTCTCGAAAATTTGGTTTCCGCTAATATTTACCAGTTTTTAGCTGCTATGTACCGTTTTTGAGATTTTGAAAGAAAATTTAAAAAAAATTTTTTTGTCGCGAAATTTCGGTTTCCACAAATATTTACCAGTTTTTAGTTGCTATGTACTGTTTTCAAGTCTTTGGAAGCAAAATATTTTTTTCAACATTTTCTCTCGAAATTATGGTTTTTCCTAATATTTACCAGTTTTTAGTTGTTACGTACCGCTTTTAAGTTATTGGAATGAAAACATTCTATTAAATTTTTTCTCTAGATATTTTGGTTTCCACCAATATTCACCAGTTTTTAGTTGCTACGTACTGTTTCTAAGACATTAAAAGTAAAATTTTTTGTTCAATTTTTTCTCTAAAAATTTTGATTTTCACTAATATTTACCAGTATTTAGTTGCTATGTACAATTTTGGAGTTTGAAAGAAACAAATTTTTTACCATTTTTTCTTTTGAAGTTTCGGTTTCCACTAATATTTACTAGTTTTTAGTGTCTATGTACCGTTTTTGAGATTTTAGAAGCGAAATATTCTTTAATTTTTTTCTCTAGAAATTTTGGTTTTCACTAATATTTACCATTTTTTAGTTGCTATGTACCGTTTGAGAGTCTGAAAGAACAAAATGTTTTCAATCTTTTCTCTAGAAATTTTGTTCTCCACGAATATTTAGCAGTTTTTAGTTCTTATGTACCGTTTTTGAGATTTTAACAGAAAAAAACATTTTTCCTATATTTTCTCTCGAAAGTTTGGTCTCCACTAATATTTAATAGTTTTAGTTGCTATGTACCGTTTTTAGGATTTCGGAAAAAATTTTTTTTTAATTTTTCTCTCGAAATTTTGGTTTCCACTAATATGTACCAATTTTTATTTGCTATGTACGGATTTTGAGATTTTTAAAGAAAATTTTTTTTAAATTTCTTCTCTTGAAGTTTTGGTTCCCACTAATATTTATAAGTTTTTAGTTGATATGTACAGTTTTTGAGATTTTGGAAGACAAAAAACTTTTTCAATTTTTTCTTTCGAAATTTTGGTTTCCACAGATATTTACCAGATTTTAGTTGCCATGTACCGTTTATAAGATTTTGAAAGAAAACAATTTCTTTCATTTTTTTCGCTCGAAATTTTGGTTTCTACTAATATTTACTAGTTTTTCGTTGTTGTGGACCGTTTTTAAGATTTTAGAAAAAATTTTTTTTTTTAATTTTTCTCTCGAAATTTTGGTTTCTACTAATATTTAACAGTTTTTAGTTGCTATGTACCGTTTTTAAAATTTTGTAAGAAAAATTAAAAAAATTTTTTTTTGAAATATTGGTTTCCACTAATAATTACCAGTTTTTATTTGCTATGTACGGATTTTGAGATTCTTGAAGACAATTTTTTTTTAAAATTTCTTCTCTTAAGGTTTTGGTTCCCACTAATATTTACCAGTTTTGAGTTGCTATGTACTGTTTTTGAGATTTTTAAAGAGAAAAAAAAAATTTTTAATTTTTTCTTTCGAAATTTTGGTTTCCACTAATATTTATCAATTTTTAGATGCTATGTAGCGTTTTAGAGTCTGGAAGAACAAAATTTTTTTCAATCTTTTTTTTAGAAACTTTGTTTACCACTAATATTTAGCAGTTTTTAGTTCTTATGTACCGTTTTTGAGATTTTGGAAGAACAAAACATTTTTCCAATATCTTCTCTCGAAATTTTGGTCTCCACTAATATTTTATAGTTTTAGATGCTATGTACCGTTTTTAAGATTTTGGAAAAATTTTTTTTTTTAATTTTTTTAATGAAATTTTGGTTTCCACTAATATTTACCAATTTTTATTTGATATGTACGGATTTTGAGATTTGTAAAGAAATTTTTTTTTTAAATTTCTTCTCTTGAAGTTTTGGTTTCCACTAATATTTACCAGTTTTTAGTTGCTATGTACCGTTTTAAAGTCTGGAAGAACAAAATTGTTTTCAATCTTTTTTTTTTCTTTTAATAGTTACCAGTTTTTAGTTATTGTGGACCGTTTTTGAGATTTTGAAAAAAAAACATTTTTTTTAATCCCTTCTCTCGAAGTTTTAGTTTCCACTAACATTTCCCGGTTTTGAGTTGCTGTGGACCGTTTTTGATATCTTGAAATAAAAACAATTTTTTCATTTTTTCTCTTGAAGTTTCGGTATCCACTAATATTTACCAGTTTTTAGTTGCTATAGACCGTTTTTGAGATTTTGAAAGAAAAACTTTTTTTTTAATCCTTTCTTTCGAAGTTTTGGTTTTCACTAACATTTTCCAGTTTTTAGTTGCTGTGGACCGTTTTTGAGATTTTAATAGAAAATTTTTTTTTCAATTTCTTCTCTCGAAATTTTGGTTTTCACAGATATTTACCAGTTTTAAGTTTCTATGTGCAGTTTTTGAGATTTTGAAAAAAAAAACTTTTTTAATTTTTTTGCTCAAAATTTTGGTTCCCACTAATATTTACCAGTTTTTAGTTTCTATGGATCGTTTTCGAGATTTTGGAAGAAAAACACTTTTTTAATTTTTCCGCTCGAAATTTTGGTTTTCCCTAATATTTACTAGTTTTTATTTTATATGTACCGTTTTTAAGATATTGGAAGAAAAAAAATTTCTACAATTTCTTTTTTCGAAATGTTGTTTTCACTAATATTTAACAGGTTTTAGTTGCTAGGCGCCATTTTTGAGATTTTGGAAGAAAAAAAACTTTCTCAGTTTTTTCTCTGGAAATTTTGTTTTTCTCTAATACTTATCAGTTTTTAGTTGCTACGTACGGTTTTTGAAATTTTGGAAAAAATTTTTTTTTTAATTTTCTCCTAGAAATTTTGGTTTTCACTAATATTCATCAGTTTTTAGTTGCTATGTACCGTTTTTGAGACTTTTGATCGAAATTTTTGTTTTCATTTTCGTCTCTCGAAATTTCGGTTTCCACTAATATTTACCAGTTTTTAGTTGCTAGGTACTCTTTTTGATGTTTTAAAAGAATAAAACTTTTTCAATTTTCTCTCGAAGTTTTGGTTTCCACTAATATTTCCCAGTTTTTAGTTGCTATGGACCGTTTTTGAGATTTTGGACAAAAAAAATTTTTCAATTTTTTCTCTCAAAATTTTGGTTTCTACTAATATTTACCAGTTTTTAATTGCTATGTACCGTTTTTAAGATTTTGTAAGACAAAATTTTTTCAATTTTTACGCTCAAAATTTTGGTTTCAACTAATATTTAACAGTTTTTAGTTGCTATAGAAAGTTTTTGAAATTTCTGAAAAAAGGCATTTTTTTCAATTTTTTTTCTCGAAGTTTTGGTATCCACTAATATTTACCAGTTTTTAGTTGCTATGGACCACTTTTGAGATTTTGGAAGGAAAACATTTTTTTTTAAATTTTTTCTCGAAGTTTTGGTTTCCAGTAATATTTATCAGTTTTTAGTTGCTATGTACCGTTTTGGAATTTTGGGAGCAAAAAATTTTTAAAAATTCTTTCTCTCGAAACTTTGGTTTTCACCGATATTTACCAGTTTTTAGTTGCTATGAACCATCTTTAATATTGTGAAAGAAAATTTTTTTTTCTCTCGAAATTTTGGTTTTCAGTAATATTTACCAGTTTTTATTTGCTATGTACCGTTTTTGAGATTATGGAAAAAAATGTTTTCAATTTTTTCTCTCGAAATTTTGGTTTCTGCTAATATTTACTAGTTTTTAAATGCTATGTCCCGTTTTTTAGATTGTGGAAGAAAAAAAATTTTGTCCATTTTTTCTCTCGGAATTTTGGTTTCGGCAGATATTTATCAGTTTTTAGTTGCTATGTACCTTTTTTGAGATTTTGGAAAAAAATTTTCTCAATTTTTTCTTTCGAAATTTTGGTTTTCACTTATGCTTACTAGTTTCTATTTGCTATGTGCGGCTTCTGAGATTTTGAAAGAAAACAAATTTTTAAAATTTTTTCTTTCGAAATTCTAGTTTTCACTAATATTTACCAGTTTTTAGTTGCTTTGTACCAGTTCTGAGATTTTGGAAAGAAAAACATTTTTCAATTATCTCTCTCGAAATTTTGGTTTTTACTATTTGCCACTTTTTAGTTGCCATGTACCGTTTTTAAGATTTTAGTAAGAAAAAATTTTTTTTCAATTTTTTCTCTTGAAATGTTTGTTTCCACTAATATTTACCTTATTTTAGTTCCCATGTGCTGCTTTTGTGATTTTGGAAAATACCAAATCTTTTCAATTTTTCTCTCTCGAAATTTTGGATTCTACTCATGTTTACCAGTTATTAGTTGCTAAGTACCATTTTTAAGATTTTAGAAGCAAAAAAATTTTTTCAATTTTTTCTCCCGAAATTTTGGTTTCCACTAATATTACCCAGTTTTTAGTTGGTATGTACCGTTTTTGAGATTTTGAAAGAAAAAAAAATTCTGTAATGTTTTCTCTCGAAATTTAGTTTTCCACTAATATTTACCAGGTCTTAGTTGCGATCTGCGCATGATTTTCTATCAAAATGTCGGTTGTTAGAGATATTTACCAATTTTGAGT
>JAUELO010016304.1:0-11248 GCA_032357855.1 Amphibolips quercusostensackenii
CCAAACTACTGTCCGTGAATACCCTGATTTGTGGTGACCACGCAGTAAATCAGTGGTGTTAGGCTAGGAGGTCCAACATTATATAGTAGGTATCAAATAAAGACGCATGCGCAGTAGTGCATTGTGAGGGTTCTGTCGACTCGAAAAGATAGATCACGTTCAATCCATTACCAGTAAAGCACGCTTTATATTTTGCGCGTCTCAACAAATAAGAATACAGCACATGCCATGCGCTACTATTTTCACTAAATCTGGAAATGTTATTACAGCAATTTCTAAATGTTGTAAAATAACTAAAAAATCTAAGAAGTAATATTCTTTGCTGGTCATTTTTAGAAATCAAAAAACAAATGTATTTTTTTAACCAATTTTTCACCCCTGTATATCTATCTCGCTTATTATTTAATATTTTTTTTTATTGAAACAAAGACTGTGCGTCTTATTGAAAAATAATTTATAAAAAATTTCTCAATCTTTTTTTGATGAACAACTTTTGAGCATTGATCTTTTTTTTCACATCTTGTACCTTTTTCCCAGAAATACTTGTACTTATAATTTAACTCAAATCTTATGTTGGTTTTCAAAAACCTTAATATCTTTAATTTTTTATGTTATGCTTAACGATTAAGATAAGAACTACCTAACCTATTAAAAAATGATAAAAAAAAAATTTACAAATTTCTTTCGGGTAAAAAACTATTTTCAATTTCTTTTATTCCAAGCCTTGTTTCACTTTTTCAAACATTTGATTTTAGAAATTTTCAAAATCATTTTGTACTGATAAAACAAAAACTGCGCGTCCTATAAAAAATTACACAAGCCTACAGAATTTGACAAAGGTCAAAAGCCAGAAAGCAGACAAATCATTTTTTTTTTAAATTAATACGCTGAATCCGAATCCAAGTTGAAAATTGCTCCTGTACGTCAGGCTTTTAAGATATCCTAACCTTAAAGTGCAAAAAAACGCTTTTTTAGCTGTTTTTAAGGTTATGTAACTAGAAAAGAAATATGTCTACCACAAAAGCTAATATGGAATTTGAAAGTACTAATCTTCCCTTTTTAAACCTACTTGGATTTATTAGGAAATCTTAATTTTTTCTTGGAATATAATAATTTGAAATTTTTTATTTGGGCGTTGTAACCCATTAACGCTGAGGTGTTTAGATTTATACAACGCATTCTCTATTACTGATGGTACGACACTTTTTCTTAAAAACATTATATTAGGGGTTTTCGAGGGTGCTCTCTCTATTGCCGGCGTCAGTTTTTCATTATAACCGCTAGAAGATCTAATATAGCGGCCACAAGTTAGGGCTTTAGGAAAAAACAAAGGATCCCGCTCAAAATACCAACAAAAAAGCGTACAGTCGTTTAAAACTAAACTTTGTACATTAATGAAACAATAAAAAATATGGAAGCCGTGGCTTTTAATTTCTACGAAAGCCACTTTCTAGGAGTAAAAACTACCCCTAACAAACCGTAAGCATGCCAACCGACCTGACTTTGGGAAAAATAAGTTTAGTCGCATATTTTTCTTGGTATAATTCAGTTCTATGCCTATCAAAGTAAATATGGAAAACAGTTAGGGTTAAAAAAAGAGAATTCACTATTATGATTTATTCAATATTGTAAATTTACTTAGGATTTGCAAGCTTACTAAGGCAAGACTCAATATTTTCCATCCACTTTAGGCTGGAATTGGGATTGTCCAGCTAAGCAAGAAAGTCTTAATGAAAGCATTCACCCATTTCTTTACTGATTGCCCCAACATTTTCTGGAAAATAATCCAAATGAGATTTAAGAAAATGTAATTTCATACTCATCAAACAACCTAATCTTTCAAAATTCTTTAACATATTTGATAACATAGTTCTAAACTTTGGATTTCAATTGTTCCCTAAAAATTTCTGTACAACATCTTTGAAACTCAGTAATGCATCCTTTTCAATAGATGTCATCGTTTTGATAAAGTCATCATCTTTGATAAGTTTTCTTATATCAGACCAAACAAAAATACCTTCCTTAACTTTGGCATCACTAATTACGTAGATAGGTGAGTAGGTAGGTGAGTTGGTAGGCAGGTATATTCCTAGGTAAGTTTGTAGGTAAGTAGGTAGATTGAAATATGAGTGGTTAGATAGGTAAGTGGATAGGTATGGTATGGGTGGTATCTAGGAGGAGGTGGATTAGGACCTAGGTGCGTTAGCCCACTTTTGGTATGTAGTTTAATTATTTCAAGAAAAATATGCGACTAAACTCACTGTTCCTAGGGTCAGGTGGATTAGCGTGCTTCTAGTTTGATAGCGGTGGTTTCTACCCCTAGGGAGCGGCTTCCGCAGAAATGAAAAGTCAAGTGTTCCATATTTTCTTTTGTGTTATTCATGTGCAAAGTTTGGTTCTAAACGACTGTACGCTTTTCTCTTGATATTTTGTGCGGGATCCTTTGTTCTTTTTTAAAGCCCTAAATTGTGGCCGCCATATTGGATCTTCTAGGGGTTATAACAAAAAACTGACACCGGCCATAGAGAGAGCATCCTCGAAAACCCCTGAAATAATGTTTTTAAGAAAAAATATTGTACCATCAGCAATAAAGAATGCGTTGTATAAATCTAAACACCTGCGCGTTAATGGGTAGAACGCTAAGATAAAAAATTTCAAATTACAATACTTTGGTGAAAAATGAAAAGATCCTAATAATTCCAAGTGGGTTTGAAAAGAAAAGATTAGTACTTTCAAATTCCATATTAGCTTTTGCGGTAGATATTTCTTGTCCAGTTGCATAACCTCAAAAACAGCTAAAAAACGCGTTTTTTGCACATTTGGGTTAGGATATTTTAAAAACCTGACGTATAGGAGCAATTTTGAGCTGCGATTTAAATTCAGCACATCAAAAATCTTCGGAAATGTTACGTCTGGTCCTTAGCTTCAAAATCTGTCGGCCTGTGAATATTCAAGACAAATTTGTAGATCTTTTGTGAATAAATTTTTTTATCTTGTTTCCTTTCTTACATAATTTTTATCAAAAATAGCTGGTTAATCAAGTTGTTCTCTTCTTTTATGATTTTAAAACGTGTCTCAAAGCCTATTCCAATTAGATCAGTATTTTAAAAGTTATCGTATCTACAGACTACAGACTACAGACAGCTTCGTGAAAATAATTTTTTTTGACTCAAGAATTTTCAAAACGTTGAAATTTGATATAAATCATTTAAGTCAAATTTTTTAAAAAAATTTAATTTTTTTAAATAATGAGTCAAATTTCCGCGCACTTTATAAGAAAATGAAGGTTTTCAAAAACTAAGGATTGTCAGATGTAAATTATTGATCGAACATATTCGAACAGGGGACTGAGCTTAAATTTTCAAAAATTCAATATCAAGTAACTTTTTTTGCTTCTTCTAAAGCACTAACTCTTCCATATAAAATCCTACGTTTATTTCAAATGCAAAGGGGGACGGGGTAATGTTGGCCTATATAAAAAAGGCAATGCCTTTTTTTTGGAAAGCAAAAAAATTGTTGAGTAAAAATTCAAATGATACAATATTTTAACGTGCATTTAGAAATTCTATTTTCATTGAGTGGAAAATGTATGAATTCGAATATTGTTTGACTATATTTCTTTTTACAGAATCGGCAGCATCATCCAATCCACCATCGCCGAGGCTAACCGCTTTAGGTAATATAAATACTAAAATACAACGCAAAATAAATATAAGAATAACACTTTTAATTCTATAATATTAAATTTACTAATTTAGCAAAGATGTGAACATAATATTGACAATAAATTTTCATATTTAAAAAATAACTCTCTTGTAATACAACAACAGTGTACAGTTTTTAGCGATTCAAAAAGTTTATATGTGGTATCTCGTTTGACCAAAAAAGGATGACCGTGGGCATCTTCATTTTAATCATTAACTTTAGGGTCCTTTGAAAGCTTTCGTTAAACACAAATTACTATTTTTCTTTTCACAGAATCGTTATCCAATCCATCATCACCGAGGTTAACCGATCTAGGTAATTCAAAAACTAAAATACAACCTAAAAATAATATTAGAATTACACTTTTAATTCTCAAATATTAAATTCGCTAATTTAGCAAAGATGAGTACCCAATATTAGTAATTCATTTTTAAATTTTCATGAATCACTTACCTAAAATATAACAAATAAGGACAGTTTTTAGCAAATTGAAACGGTTATCTTTATTATGTTATGTAGGGAAAAAAGATTAACGTGGGCATATTAATCTTCACTACTAACGTTGGGGTTTTTCAATATATCCGTTGACAAAAAATCCCTATATTTCTTTTCACAGAATCATCATTATCCGATCTATCAATGTCAACTAGAACTGAGCAAGGTAAAAAAAAAATTCAATTTAAAACAAATATTAGATAATTTAGACAAATTGTCTAGTTTTTTTCTTGCATACAAGAAGTCCCATGTGCGGATCCAGAGGTATTTAATGAACTAAATTTTACTCAATATGAAGTTTAAGAATCTAATTATGGCTATTTGACATTATATTTGCTTATTAATATTCGTTTATCAAAATAAATAAAGTTCAATCAAATTTTTTATTTATTTATTTAATTTACAATTTAGTTACGGGAAAAATGAAGCCACTAAGATTACCATTCAATATGCATAGTTTAAACCACAAACACATTTTTGGTGGAAAATGTTTGTTCAGATTATAAATTGGGCATGTTAAAAAAACCTTTCGCTTTTTTTAACAGAATAAACAATTTTCCTTCAATTTTAAGCACATGAGTTCTCGTGTGTGTACCTTGGACTCGGTAATAGATTTAAATGTTTTTGTTAAGATGTTATTGTTTGGTCCAAATCAAATTAATTTTAGAAAATTTTAGATTTTTTTTTAGAAATTTATACTTCTTACTTTAAAATTTATCTGTCTAGTTCAAAATTCATCTTTTTAGCTTAAGAATCCAAATGTTGCTTATTGCAAATTAAAATATTTTTTGTTAATTATTTTGCGTTCAAAATTCATCTTTCAAGGTGGAAAATTTTGCTACTTGGTTCAAAGTTAAGTTACTTTCTTGAATTGCATTTTTTTAGTTAAAGATTTATAATTTTAGTTATAAATTCACTTTTGTTGTTATTTAAAAACACTTTTTTCAACTGCGAGATTTACTATTTTGTTGAACATTTCAATGATTTGTTGAAAATTAAATTTTTTAAAAAAAATTAATAGTCTAGGGTTTAAAGTTCAACACTTTGGTAGAAAGGTTAAACGTTGGATACAAAATTAATGTGTTTTGTAAAAAAATTAGCTTTTGTATTAAAAATAAATTATTTCAGAAAAATTGAACTGCACTGCAATTAAAAAAAAATATAAACTATTATCTCATCCATTGTTCAAACTGTTTAGTTGAGAATTTCTGTAATTTGTTAAACGTTCGTCTTTTTGGTAGAAAAGGAATCTTTTTTGTTATTTATGCACTTATTTTTTCCTAATTTATGTATTTTGTCGAAAGGTCGTCTTTTTTAATAGAACATTAGGCTTATGTGTTGTAAGTTCGTTTTCCCTTTTATAAAAATTCATTTTTTTAACTGAAAATTTAACCATTTTCTTGAGGATTCCACTGTTCTTTGAAAAATCCTGAAAATCTTACAAATCCTTTCTAATCTCAAAAATCCCTTAAAAACTTTTAAAATCCTACAATATTCTTCAACATCCCTGGTCATTTTTTAAATCTCTTAAAATCTTCTAGAATCCCTCGCAATTCATCAAAATCTATGTAAAACGTGAAAATCGATTTGAAAAGCATAAATTGTTTGAAAGCCATTGAATATAATCCATATAAAGCTCATCAATTAAAGTTTTCGAAAAAACGACTAAATCCTTATAAGTCTCCAGAATCGCTTAGCATCCTTTGCAATTCAATAAAAAAATTTTATTTATCGTTTAAACTTCTCTGATAGTGCCTGGAAATCTTTGGAAATCATACCCTTTCAAATGCTCCAAAATTGACAAGCCCTTAGAATTCTTATGAAAACCTTAAAAATCCACAAAATTTCCTCAAAATTTGTTGAAATACTTTGGAGTTTCTTAAAGCCTCCTGAGCAAATCATGCGATTGTACTTTCTCTTTCTCTTGCATCAACTCATTCAATACTTCAGCATTCTTAAATGTATGCTGATTTTCTGATAATGAATTTGCATAATGATTTTTCTACAATCGTGACAATATTTTTTGAAATTCATTAGAGAAAAACTATGATATGCCTATACTAAATTTTTTATAATATTTTTTTCATAAAGGATGATTACCAGGTATTGCAAGAGATTGCTTAAAGTACATCTTTCTAGATCGAGACAGCTTGAAGAGGACAGAATAGAGATATAACTGTATATAATTTTTTCGCATCAGTAAGGAATGTTCGGGAATCTGAAATAAAACTCAAAATTTAATTTTTTGGATAATTATTTGTAAATTCGTAATTAAGTATAATTTATTAGTTAAAAGATAATACATTTTTTTATCTTAAAAATAGTTATGACCTATATTTTTCTTTCTTAATCAGGTATACGACGTCCACCACCGAGAGCTACTTTAGAAATATTTGATTTACTGTTCCGTAATAAAAATTTTTTTGGACAATATGATGGAGATGGGGTGTTTTATAAATTAGATTTAGAAACATTTCGACCAGGTAATTACAAAATTCTGATTCTTCTAATATTCCATTATTGAAATACCAAAATATTACTATTCCATGAGTCAACTTCTTAACTAGTAATAAAATACATATTTTTATTTATTTAGAAATACGAAATGGTCGACCAGTAAAAATATATTCGTACGATCTTCGTACTGGTGATCTAATAGTACGGGGTCGAAAGTCGTATGCACGATATGATGGTGAATTCAGATATTTCTTCGAGATACCTAAAGAGAAGAGAAGACAAATTTTCAACTGGAACTGACCATCTATGACTAACTTCGATCCCGTGCTATCTTAATACTGCCATCACGGGTACGAACAAGAAGCTATTTAACTGAACTTTGAACTTACCAAGATGTTCAATGAAACGCGTTTACATCTATACCTGTTAACGTAGGGTTATCAGTACAATTATAGGCCTCACCCAGATAGTTTGCACTATTTCTTAAAAAACATTTTCTAAAAAAATTTTCAAATATAAAATTATTAATAAACGAAGTAATATTGTTATCGGCTTACAATGTGCTATGCATATGTATTTTTATTTGCCTGTATTTTTTAACAAATCAGTAGTTTGAAACTGTCTAACAATTGTTTGAGGTGGCCAATCATTATACTGATTACCCTATGAGAGCTTTTGAAGAAAACAGTCATTCTTAAATAATGTGCAAACGCTGTATTTATCAAAAAAATGGTTTATTTCAACTACTCATATGCAAAACTGTATAGTAATTAAAAAAATAATTGTACAGTTTTCTATTGATACAAAACGTGTGATTAATACAAGAGTATTCAGTTTTGTATTTTGATCATTTGAATTTTTGTTTAAGTATAAAATAAAGTAGGTGAGTATACAAAAATTGGTCAACTTAATGATTGCTTATCAGAAACATTTAATTTTGCCATTTAGTATCATTAACCGTCCTTATGATTACCAATTGTAACGACAAATAAGCGGAAACACCAAATAACATTCTATAAATCAGGAGGTAATTGATATATAAATTTTTAAGATTACACATATTCGAAATCTGCAAAAGAAATTCAATGAAAATGTATATTTGAATATAAATTGAAATTGTAAAAATAATGCTGCTATATCTACAATCTTATAAGCTTGTTTGAAATCTGCTATCGCAATTACCGGTAGCTGATTGTTTGGTACCGGTGGCATATCTAAATTTCTTAGCAGTACTAACTTACCTACTTAATGAGTAACAATGAATTGCTCGGGAAACATAATTTAGTAATTTTTCTGTCTCATAGAAAAAGCTTTGTAATGGTAACATTTTTAAAAATTTTGAAATTTATTTAATTAAACGTTCCTTAATTTGAAAATTTCTTATACAGTGTTCTAAGAAATTGTCCGGATGTGGAAATGTGTGTGTTTATGTGTATGGATGTGCGTATGTGCATGTCACACTATTTTGGATGCGATAACTTAAAAAGGGTTACAGATAAGTTAATGAAATTTAAAGGAGTTTATTTTCATCGATAAAATCTTGAAACTAAATAAAGGATTTTTTTAAATATTCATTGCATTTCTTTATACCACCTTATAATAACTTAAAAATTAGTTTTTTAGAGTAAATCTTTTTTTTAACGTAACTCAAAGTAGATGCAAAAATAAAAAATATTTCTTAGTTCGAGCTGAATGAATTGTCCTGCAATATTCATACATTTCATCAAAAAGTAAGAAAGTTATGGTCATTTCTATTTTTTTGAAAATCGATTTTCATAGTAAAAAATTTTCTCATTTCCATAATCTGAAGTTGATGTAAGAATAGAAACGATGTGTTGATTTGGAAAAAATCTATTACCTATAATGTTATTACATTTTGTTGAAAAGTAAGAAAGCTACAGTCATACATAATATTTGAAAATACGGTTTCTCAAAAGTAGAACTTTTTTTTGAAGGGATCAGTCTACTTTAGACGCTGAAAAAGGCGATATTTGGAAGTTTTTTATAAGCATGCTATAAGAAATATTGGTATAAAACTTGTTAGACTTATTAAATAAGGTCTTAGAATATATACATTTTTTCATTTACTTTATTTAATTTTGATGGACAAAAGCCGCAGCTAAACTCAAGTCCTCAAAAAGTAGGTAGGTCGATGGTAGCCATGATAACCTGACAACGACTTATCAGAATCATAAAAAATAAAGAGTTTTAAATTCAATTTGACTGTGGCTTTGGCGTCAACCATGCATATTAATATTTATCAGTATATAACAAAATGGCAAAAAAAAACCAAGAACAAAAAAAAACAAGGTGTTTTTCACAGTTTCAAGCACAAAAAAAATAGTGGAAATTTAAATTTAACAAGGCTGTAGTTCATGCTGAAGCTATCAATGTATAGAATATAAGGTTGAAATTTGACAAGGATTGGTTTACTGGTTTGAAAGAAATCATGACTACCGTACGAAGAAACATTGTTTTGAGAAAAACGCGTCCAAAGTTTTTTCAAATAAAAAATCATAGTAAAAGATAGTCAACATTGAAATTTTAACACGGTCGTAGGTCATACTAAAGCTATTTATGTGGAAAACATAAGATTAACATTTGATTAGGATCGGTTGAATGATTTTGAAGAAATCATGGCTACCGTACGAAAAAACATTGATTCAAGAAAAACGCGTTTAAAGCTTTTTTAAATGAAAAATCATAGTAGAAAATAGTTAACATTAAAATTCTCACACGGTCGCAGTTCATACTGAAGCCATTTATATGTAGAATATTAGGTTAAAATTTTATTAAGATCAGTTAACTGGTTTTGAAGAAATTATGGCTACCGTACGAAAAAACATTATTTATAGTAAAACTCGTTCAAAGTTTTTTCTTGATAAGAAATTATAGTGAAAAATAGTAAACATTAAAATTTCAATACGGTATATATTAGGTTTAATTTGATAAGGATCGGTTTACTAGTTTTGAAAAAATCATGGCTACCCTAGAAAAAACACTGTTTCGAGAAAAACGCGTTTAAGGTCTTTTTAAAATGAAAATTCACGAAAAAATCTAAACTAGAATTAATTATTGATAATTGCACCGTACATAATGCCTTATGCTTGTTCATGGTTTTTAATTTCTTTTAATTTTGCTCGCTTTGGTTTCGTTCCTTGATTTTTTATCCATGATGCATGCACCGATGTTGCTCGTACGTAAAAGGGTCGAACTAGGGGTATTAACGGAAAGGTAAAAGATATATGTAAAGTTAGACCGCATGGGTCGTAATAAAATTTTAGCAGGATACTTTTGGACACATATACTTTTGTTGATGCAAGAATAAAAAAAATTTTTTTGGTTTAAGCCAAATCAATTGACCTACAATATCAATACATTTTATTGAAGAATAAGGAAGTTATGGTTTATTTATATTATTTTTAAAATCGATTTCACAGTCAACATTTTCTTATTCTCATAATCTAAAGTTGATGTAAGAATAAAAACGATGTGTTTATTAGAAACGAATTGATTGACCTATAATATTAATACATTTTATTGAAGAGTGAAAAAGCTTTGGTAATGCATAATAATTCAAAAAATGGTTCTTTATAGCAGAACTTTTGTTCTTTCACGTAATTCAAAATTTACGCAAGAACGCAAAAAATTTCTCTATTTGAGGAAAACTGATCGACCTGTAATATTATTATACACTTTTGAAGAGTAAGGAAGTTACGCCCATTCGTAATATTTAAAACATCTGGTTTGAACAGAAAAAGTTTTTTTATTAACGTAAATCAAAGTTGATGTATGAATAAGAAACATTTTTTCACCACTAATATTCACATAAAATAATTCTGACCATTTTTGTAAACAAAAACCTTAGGCTGGAAAAGGGATAGGGTATGATATAATTTTCCCATTCCCTTTTCCAACTCAAAAAATTTCAATTTCAAATACAAAATAATAGTTTGCCTAAGATGTCATTAAATTAAAAAAATTGTGTATTATTCAATTCATTTTTCTCAATTAAGCAAAATAAAAACTTTAGTTTTCTTCCATTTGAAAAATCACTAATGCTTTCTTTGTGAAAAAGCAAAGTGCTCGAGAAATAAGCACCATATAATTTTAAATACAAATGAAGTAGAAACACTCAAGATTGAATTAACAGCTATTTTTAATACTTTCTGCTGATTTTTAAGTTTATATTAGAAAAGCGAATTGTTTTTTTGATTTCTATTCTAAGTTTATATTATTATATCACTAATAATTGTGTATGAAGAATACAATATTCATAATTAAAACGGTATAGACATTTTCGTTTTTTTTTTTTAACAAAACACATGAGTGTTTCCTTGAGAGAAACTTAGTTTCCTGTTTACTTGTGGTAACTTTGAGGAGTTAGATAAGAATAAATTCAAATTTTGTTCTTGTATGGTATCCTGATAAATTAATAAAATATAAAGAAGTCAGATACATGTAAGGGAATTTTAGTAAAAGCATGTATGTTTTTTTAAAATGTTTTTATTGCTGATTCGCTTAAAGCCTGTGTCCTTTTTAGTACACAACCAAAACCTATTATGACTCTTGCCTAAAGTTCCTACACTAC
>JAUELO010016312.1:0-11248 GCA_032357855.1 Amphibolips quercusostensackenii
GTGACTTATGGAGTCCTTGCACAAGTCGAGCAGCAACTGTTTGGTATCCAATATTTCTCTCCATTTGCGGCCTTAATCTAAGAAAAAAATCTTGCAACCTTCTCGCATTGCAGAAAAAATTTTTTGTCTCAGTTTTTGTGGGACAAAAACAAGGCAAACGTAGCAGAAGCTATTGGGATGATTTTTGCAACTACGCTCCATTTTGCAATTGTTGCGAAATGAGTATTGAATGGTAGCTCACAATTAGCGCTAATGAATTAGTATTCAATAGAAATGAGTTCTAGTCCTAGAGTATAGGTAGCATACATGTGAATCCCCAGAGGTCTAGCATTAAATGAAAACAGCACGGAGCACGATACGCAGGAGAGCTGAGAGCTGTTGCATGTGACATAGTAGAGAGGAGTTGCGCATGCGCTATAGTGGAGGGAATTAGCGCATGCGCTATGTACTCTTTCCCCCGACAAGTCCTTTGTATTACGTGTGCAGCGCCCGTGTGACGCCTGCGTGATTAAAACGTGCTCAAGAATCAAAGAATTAAATACTGTTAACACTAAGAAAATGATATACTTCATGAATAATGTAAAATTTGCAGATATTAAAGATTTTGGTGCATTGAAATACTAGATACAGGACAATGATTCGCTTTAAGTACGTGTAAGCCGTTATATTGGCAACTCCGCAGAAAGAGGCAACTTCTCTGCCATGTATCTTTCCAACAGTGATAGCCTTAAACAGTTTTTCTAGATTATCACGAAAACCATATAAGATATCACAGAAAAAAGCCCGCCCTTGGATTAAGCATTAAAAACTGCATCCAAACCATGTATTGATTTCCATTGGAAAAATTTTTGACAACATTCTAGCTCCTGTTTTGTAATTTTTCAAACAAAAATTTGATCCAAAAAATATGGAAAACCTGAAGTACTGCAGAGAAATGGTGGCCAGGTTCGGATTCAGCACATTAAAATACTCTGAAAATGATATATATTATTCCATTAACATAAAGGTCGCATTTTGTTAAGTAGTGTTAGCACATTTTGCCGATTGTGTCACTTTTCACCTTGTTTTTTTTTTTATTTCAAGATATGTATTCATCACGACGTAACCGTAATCTGGTTCTATTTACATTGTATACCATTTAAGGAATATGGAGTTCTTACTCACGAAATAGTAGATAAACTCGGTATCCCGTAGAAGCGTTTACACGACAATCAAAGTTGTGAGTTAAGAAAAAAACGAAAATAAAAAAGTTAATGCATAATTGAATCACATTATTTGAATGCACAAATATATAGGAAATCTATGCACATGTTAAGAAAAATTAATCTGTTCTAGTTTTGTGGTTTTAAGCGACTATGAGGTTTACTTGGCAAAATCTATGCAACGTGCTTTACTTGACAGCATTTACATTTTTGCTCTATAACTCTCAAGATACCAGGTACAAAAAGGTAAAATTATATTTCCGTAAAGAAAAATATTTATCTACAATTAAGAAGACATATTAGAAATCTATCAGTATAATATGAAACTTACGAGAAAAGGAAATTTATAATTCGCTTTGATTCACTTCATTATAAGGGTATTCGCCTATGAGTTGACTATTTTAGACAACGAGATTTTTAAATACAAAGAAATTTTCACACTGCCTAAAATATATATTTTTTAGTAAGAGGATTGCAAATGTATATAATAATATAAAACTAATAGATTAGAAAATGTATTTGTGATGGGTATACACAAAAAAGTTTTATGAATCCAAGTAAAAAATGGATCAAATGACGTTAATAAGATTTCGTCAATTTTCCATCATTTGAAATTTAACAATTTTTATTCAATATATACGAAATCGAGCAAAGGGACTTGTATTTTTCTTATGTGAAACATCAGAAATCTTGAAATTATAATTATCTTAGTATTTTATCCTTAAATAGTGCATGGACATAGTAATCTCACAAAAAAACACCTACAACGTATTTGAAAGGAAAAAAAAATCTTGGAGAGATTGTCTTTGTATGAAAATAATAATCTTACCAGCATTTATTTTGTTCCTGATTATCACATTTTAAAAGTTTCTGTAATTTTCAGAATTAAAAAAATTAAAAAATTAAGATATTTTTTGGCATTACTTCGCAAACTTTGATTTTAAAAACTATGTTCATTGTACTGATACATTTTTACATAGCGAAATTTTTTGCATCTCAGATTATTTTGGTTAGATCTCAATCATTTTTAATTAAAGTTTTATTATATGATTTCAAATATAATTATTAAGGGAGGAACAAAAGTTTGCTGAACTAGTTTGACAAAAATTTTGCCCATATATATTGAATACTGAATAAAAAATCTGCCTGCTTGGCGGCCATATTCTCATCGCGCGCTTTGCGCGCGGCTCTTTTCAGTTTTCCCACTTCATGCTCGGCTTAGATAAAAAAAAAACAATTTACTTGCAAATATTATAAAATTATCAAAGCCTCGACGGTAAAGTCATTTTCACATTCTCATTGTAATGAGAAGGTATTGGTTTTATGTAAAATTTGACTTTGCCAGTTTTCATCAAATGTCCACGATTTGAGACCCCCTAAGTCAGAAAGAACGATTTTTACGAAGGTGTCTGTCTGCCTTCCTGTCCGTCTGTCTGTCTGTAGTCTGTAGGCACGATAACTATAAACAAAATAATCCGATTGGATTAAGCTTTAGCACAGTTGTTTAAGGCCTGAATCAAAAGAAAAAATTTGTTAACCAGATATTTTGGATGAAAATTCAAAAAGTGAGAAATAGAAATAGTGATTAAAAAGATAAAAAATTTATTTATATATAGATAAATTTATTTATATATAGATAAATTTATTCTGTTTGTAGTATGTAGGCACGATAATTTTTGAAAAGATAGTCCGATTGGATTGAGCTTTAGCACAATTGTTTTAGGCCTGAATCAAAAGAACAAGTTTGTTAAGCATCTATTTTGGATGAAAATTCAAAAAGTGAGCACATTTTAAAAATTTCTGAGAACACTTTTTCTCTAAATTTGAAAATTCCATTTAGCGTTATAAATAGTGCTTAAAAAGATGAACAATTTATCCCAATAACTTTTTTTAATAAAAAGAAAATAATAAGCTTTCAGTATTTTTAAAATTCAAAAAAACGAAAGAAAAAGCAAATTTAAATTTTTTATGAAAAAAAAATGAAAACTCAAAAATTTTATTGTGCGGTCAAATTATGCAAGATACAAAAAAAGATGATGAGAGAAAAATTGTGCTACCAAAAAAGACCTACAAATTTGTTATGAATTACTTTTTGATAGGACGCGTAATTTTTGTTTCACTTCTTAAAAAACGCCTTTAAAAATAAAAAATCTAAATTTTCGGACAAATGAAACAAGCTACAAGATTATAAAAAACAAACGTTATCCGACCAAAAAAACTACGATTCTTCTATCAATCTTTTTTTGGTAGGATGCAGAGTTTTCGTTTTGATTGTGAAAAATTGCATTATAAATAAACAATTAATTTTCATATGACTCAGCGTTCTTTTTTTAATTTTAAATATAGTTTTCTATGATTGAAACGAACACTGTTTGACCAAAAACGGAATTGTTGATTTTTTGATAGCATTTTTAGTAAGTTGAACCAAAGCTTGAGGAAATAAAAGTTTCTCTTTAGATTTCAAAAAAAGTGTGAAAAAATTCAAAGCATTCCGATAATGTTATAGTTATGTCAATGGTTATCGTAGTCGTGCAGAAATTTCGCCGCGCACAAAAATTAACATTAAAAAAATTATTGTTATATAAATGATCAGAAAATTATATAAACACATATAAAAAATTGAGCGCGAAGCGCGGTAAGTGTAATGAGAATGTGTTCCTTAAGGCCGTTAAAGCCTTGAGTGAATAAACTTCCTTTTCAATTTAACATAAAAAAATTTGAAAATTATTTCAATCGTGGAACTTTCGATAATTTTATAATATTTGCAAGTAAATATCTTCTTTCTATCTGAGCCGAGCACGAAGTACGAAAACTGAAAAAAAGCCGAGCGCGAAGCGTGCGACAAGAATGTGCCCGCGAAGCGGGCAGATTTTTTGATATAATTTTAGAAAAACATATCATTTGAAGGAAAAAAAACTAGGACCTGAAGTAGTCAAATTTTTGGAAATCATCCTGTGTAACTTTTAATTTGCTACAATAAAAAACTAGTTTAAAGAATTTTGTTACAATTAAGATTTTATTGTATATAATGTTCCACGGAACAGCGATAAAGCAAAATCAGGAAGTATGAAGCCTCGATTTTCTTACCGCGAAATATTTAAATAAAAATAATAAAATCAATTATTAAACATGAATCAAATAATATATGAATAATTAAGAAATATTAAGAAGAAAGATTTATTGTACAACCTAATCGCCACGCACGATTTCATTAGCAATCTCTGTACCTCGTACTGATTTCGAAACTTATTAAGTTATTGTTAAACTGTACCGCTACAGGGCCGTCTCAAGCAAAAACGCAGATGTTTTCATATTTGTCACGAGGAACCGTACATAATATTACCTTATCGAAATTTACGTGACCAAACTAATTCATTACCAAACTAAGTTATGTAAGATTTAACGAATAAATATTCTCTGTGCATTGACAGTTTTTTTACAATAAATCCCTCATATAACTTTTCCCTTTTTTGTTCATTTAAACGTTAATATTTATCACCATGAATTCTTATTTGGCCGGGATTTGTTTTGGTAGAATAAACGTAATGCATGTTTCTTGCAACAAAAAGGTTGAAAAATAAATTCTACAGTTCATTACCATTATTTATCACCATAAAACTGTAAACTGGTTGGGTTTATGGGTTATCACCCTAATTCATTACCTGAAGAAGCTTGATTATTATAAATTTACTATAATAATAAAAGGATTTGTAAAATGTTTTTCAAAAATTGTCTCATTTTCAGCTGGTACAGCAGGAGCCACTAGAGTATGATTTTATTATTGTAGGAGCTGGATCCGCAGGATGCGTAGTTGCAAATAGACTGACAGAAATAAGCGAATGGAATGTGAATATTTTCAATATAGCTTTCAAAAAATAGAATAATTTTATTTCAATTATTCACAAGTTTTAAATAAACAATTTTTGGGTTTGCCGAAAAGTTGTTATGAGGCAGACATGTCCAGCTTAGGGCATTAGAATGATTTGGTAGTCGGATATTTTATTCTACAATAAGATATAGAAACATGCATATTATGGTTTAATCACCAATTTTTTATTTTTTATTTGTTACAATTATGTAAAGATTACTTGCAAATAATTAAAACATTGATATAATTGTTTTTCCAAAATACAGTGAAATACTTATAAGTAGATTTTGTAAAGAATCCTTCTTCTAAAATTTTTAATTTTTTCTTTTAGGAAATAAATGGTACTATTTATTACATATTTCCGGAATTCGTTTTTAGTAAACTACTGCCTTACACAAAAAAAAATATTTAAAGAAAAATACAGTTTTTGAATTTTCCTCGGAAACAACCTCTTGCTCCTTTGTGGTAGCTTGCATCGTTAAAGAGAGAAACTAAAAATTTTATTTATAAAAAATTCAACCTAAAGAAGGTTAAGCCACGTTTTCATCAAGTGCTTCCCACGTGGCTCTTTTCAGTTTTCTTACTCAATGCTTGGCTTGGATAAAGAAAAAAAATCTACTCACAAATATTATAAAATTATTTAAACCTCGAAGGTAAAGTCATTTTTACATTTTTATTGTAATGAGAAGTTATTGGTTTTGTGTGAAATGTGACTTTGCCGGGTTTCATTAAATGTCCACGTTTAGAGGACCCGTGAGTCAAAAAAACGATATTTTACAAGGTGTCTGTCTGTAGTCTGTAGGCACGATAACTTTCGAAAAAAATATCGGATTGTATTGAGCTTTAGCACAGTTGTTTGAGGCCTGAATCAAAAGAACAAGTTCGTTAACTAGCTATTTTTGATAAAAATTCAAAAAGTGAGCACATTGCAAAAATTTTTGAGAATACTTCTTTTTGAAATATAAAAATTCTATGTACGGCTATGAATAGTGCTTAAAAAGATGAACAATTTATCTCAATGACTTTTTTTGATTAAAAAAAATTATAAGACTTATAGTTTTTTTGAAATTTAAAAAGATAAAAGAAAATTTTGGGGAAAATCGAAAATTAAAATTTTTGCACAAAAAATATTAAATAATGAATGTAAAATCTGCCTGCTTAGCAAGCACATTCTAATCGTGCGCTTCGCGCGCGGCTGTTTTAGGTTTCCGCACTTCATGCTCGGCTGAGATAAAGAAAAATTTTTTTTTTAACATTATAAAATTATCAAAGCGTCTACGATCAAAGTCATCTTTACATTCTTATTTTAATGAGCAGGTATTGGTTCTATGTAAAATTTGTCTTTGCCGGTTTTTATCAAATGTCCAAGTTTTGAGACACCCTGAGTCAGAAAAAACGATTTTTACGAAGGTTTCTGTCTGTCTGTAGTCTGTAGGCACGATAACTTTCGAAAAAATAATTAAAATAAATTGACCTTCAGCACTGTTGTTTAGGGCCTAAATCAAAAGAACATTTCTGTTAACCAGCTATTTTGAATAAAAATTCAAAAAGTGAGCACATTTGGAAAATTTTTGAGAACACTTATTTTTGAAATTAGAAAATTATATGTACCGTTGTAAATAGTGCTCAATAACATAAACAATTTACCTTCACGACTTTTTTTGATAATAAGAAAATTATAAGACTTATAGTATTTTCAAAATTCAAAGAAACAAAAAAAGAGCAAATTTTGGGCCAAACAACGCACAATATAAAAAAAGTCCAAGACAGAAGAACGTTGCTTTTAAAAAGCTCTACAAGACTGTCATAATAAATTCTTAAATTTTTCTAAAAAATTCAAAATTAAAATTTTTTATACAAAAAAAATAAGAACTCACAAATTTTATTGTGCGGTCAAATTATGCAAGATACAAAGAAAAAGTGATGAAGCGAAAATTGGGCAGCCAAAGAGGATCTACAAATTTGTTATAAATTACTTTTTGATAGAACGGGTAGTTTTTGCTTTATTTTAAAATAAAACAACTTTAAAAATAAAAAATTAAAATTTTTGGACAAATAAAATAAGCTACGAAAAAAATGAAAAGCAAAAGTTTTTCACCGAAAAAAATACCAATTTTTTATCAATCTTTTTTTGGTAGGATCCATAGTTTTTGTTTTAATTGTAAAAAATTACACTACAAATAAACAATTCATTTTAATGTAACTCAGCGTTTTTCTTTTAATTTTAAATATAGTTTTCTATGATTGAAATTAACACTGTGTGACCAAAAATAAAATTTTTTATTTTTTTGTAGCACTTTCAGTAAGTTAAACCAAAGCTTTAGAAAATGAAAGTTTTTTTTGGATTTCAAAAAAAGTGTAAAAAAATGCAAAGCATTCCAATGATGTTATAGTTATATCAAAGGTTATCGTAGCCGTGCAGAAATTTCGCCGTGCACAAAAATTTACAATAAAAAATTATTGTTATCATACAAATGATCAAAGAATAAAATAAACACATATGAAAAATTAGGCGCTGAGCGCGGTCATTGTAATGAGAATGTGTTCCTTAAGGCCGTTAGAGCCTTGAGTAAATTAACTTCCTTTTCAATGTAAAATAAAAACAAATTTGAAAATTACTTTAATTGTGAAAGTTTTGATGATTTTACAATATTTGAAAATAAATATCTTCTTTCTATTTCAGCCGAACGCGAGGTATATATATATATTATCGAACGCGAAGCGCGAGATACAACATAGGCGCGCCCTAGGCGTTGTTTTTGATAAAAATGCTAGAATATGATTTCTTTGTAAATAACTTTGTTACCAAAGATAAAAGTAGTACCTGCATCTGGTACTCGTCACCTTGATTCGAATTTGACTCAAATATATTTAAGCAAAAAATAATTCTGAATGAGATGAAAAATCCTAAATGTTGTGACTGCTTTCTTGTTTTGCTCGGCAGATATGTAGTACATATTACTAACTTTTCGAAAAAATAAAAGAAAGCGATTTGTCTGAACCGATTTTTACCTAAAGTTTTTTGTAAATGTGAGTCGAATCACCAGAAGATAGAGACGCAGATAAGGAAGTTGATAAGGTCTATGGCAGCCGGCTGGGCGAGGTAGAGAAAGAAGCGTGGCTATTTAGTACACGAAAGGTTAAGGATAGGCTAAAGGGGCCAGTAAATAAAGTACGAAGAAGGAGGGATTCTAAAGAGGGTCACACGGCGGACAAAGTATACGCGATAATGTTGACTAAGAGACTGTGGACCGGAGACGCAAGCGGGCAGCGGAGACGCAAGAGCGGATAGCAGCACCATCAAAAATATCTACGTTTTGCGGTATGTGGTGGACAAAAAATTGGCAAAGAAGAGGGCAGAAAGTTACGCGTTTTTGTGGATCATAAAGGCGCGCTTTATTCAGTGGATAGGAGAAGGTAGTCGGAGGCGATGGAGGAGAAAAGAGTGAAGAAAAGCCTGATCGAGAATTCAAGGAAGGCATATAAAGAAAGAAAAGATAAAGTGAGAGAAGGAAAGGGGATCTCAGAGGGTTTCTGGATGGTTGTGGGATGAAGTCAAGGGTGTATACCTAGACCAACGCCTTTTGTGATTTAATTCGGGGCTCTAGAGAGTAAGCTACAAAGCGGAGAAGTAGTAAGAGTTAGGGTAAGAGAGGTTAGTATATGGTCACTTGCGTATGCGAATGACATAGTGTTGCTGGCAAGAAGCAAGGAGGCCTTTAAAGAAATAATGGAAAGATTAAAAAGATTAGGGAGATAAGGGAGGGGGTGGAAGTTGAAGGGAAAGGCGGCTTAGGAGGCAAAAGTGTTTGTGTACCTAAGCGTTCTGTTTCTAGGAAACAGGAAAGTGGATGTTCACATATAAGAAAAATTTAGGAGGACAAATGTTGTGATGAGGCAGGTGTGGAAGTTGCGAAAAAAGTCGTTCGCAGATGATTTTGGAAGAAGAATGAAATTGTTTGAATGACAAGTGATCGGTGTCCTATATTATAAAGTGGAGGTGTAAAGGTAGAAGGAAAGTAATGAGGTAAATAGGGCACAAGAGAGGTTTGTAAATTGGACTCTGAAGTTGGTAAGGAATAAGCCTAATTAGATTGTCAGGAAACAGACGGGGAGAACGAAATTAGAGATTACAACAGGAAGTCAGGTCTATGAATATGAGTTGAAAGTTTAGGAAGTGGGGGTAAGTAAGCTGGTTAGAAAGTGTTGGTAGGAGAAGGAGAAAAAAGAAGCAGGTTCAGAAGATGCATGTTAATAAGGAAAGGTATTTTAGTACGACTGGACTGCGGATAGTAAAGTGAGAAGAATATACGAGGAAGAGAGTAAGGCTTATGTAATGGTTAAGAAAAGCGGCATGGAGAGAGAGAAAGCATCAGAGGAGGAGCGAATAAGAGTGTCAAGGTAAAACAGAAATCATGGGTGGATTATGCAAAGAAAGAGTAAGAGAGCGCAATATTTGTGTAAAAAAGAAGAGAAAAAAAGTCAGGAGCTTACAGCGAGAATGAGATGTGAGTGCATGAAAGGTTTTAGTAGGATCTAGGTTTCTAGGAAAAAGAATAGGTGTAAATTGTGCAAAAAGGGTGATGCAAGTGTGAAGCACTGGTTGGAGGAGTGCGAAGAGGTGAAAAGGAGTGGAATGAGCATGGTGTTATTGATGCATGAAAGTGTCGACAAAAAGGCAGTAGCATGGGTGAAGGGGTTGTTAGGTAAGATAAACAAGGAGAAAAGAATGGAGGAAAAGGATAAGAGAAGGAAAGATTGTAAATAGAAGAAGAAGCAGATGTAAGTAAAATGTAAATATTGTAAATAGTAGTAAAGTATTAGGTATTACCCGTGGAGGTAGAGTTTGGCAATACGAGGCAAAGCGAGAAAGTATGGATAAGCGTGCAAAGCGACGTGAAGCGAAGAAGATGAAGCGATAAGAGCGAGCGGTCTTGGAGATAAGGTGTTAATAAATGTTATTTTTCAAGGGTAGATGAAAAAAAATTCTGTAAAAATAAAAGTGCAAGTACGTCAACTTTTTTAAAGATAGCACGCCAAAATATAAACGCTTATCTAATATAAATGATTAATTCTTACTCACAAAATACGAATATAATAAATTAAACAGAAGGAATGCAAAATCCGCGCACAATGAAATCTTTAGCAACATTTTTTGTTACAAATTAATTAAACACGTAATTTGATTTTTTTTAAAAGACTTTAAGCGATTATTTTAAATTTAGTTTTAGAATGTTTGCATGATATACAAAATAACTGTAATCGAAAATAAAATACCGTTCAGAAAAAAACTTTAGTTAAAACTCAGTTCAAGAACACCATATGGGGTTTTTGAGAAAATCCATATTTAAGCATTTTAGGAGAACAGCCGCCATTTTGTCAATGTTAAATTTTTTGCCAGAATCAGTAGAAAGAATACAAATTCCAACGCCAAATGAAAAAAGGAAAGCCTGAATACCTACGCTTTTTCAAAATCACTGCATTTTGGAACAAAAGTCTGTCACTTTTTGAGAATTTACAGGTAATTTTCTAATGATGGTAAGAAAAGAAAAAAATAAATAATTTTTGTCCAACTGTAATTGCTTATTTATTTTCATTCCTCAGCATTATATCTTTTAAAAAAAGCATTTTGGCACCATGACCTAGTTTATTCTAAAAATCTTGCCTGATTTGAAATAGAATTAGTCGTATGTATATGATTTACAAGGAAATTGTTCAAATTCTGATCTCAGATCAACTTCACTCAATGATTGAAAAAAATATTGATCATGGTCAGGTACTTTTACTGGAAGCTGGAAGAGAGGAACCAGAAGCTGCCGCTATACCAGGATTGGCTATGAACCTTCTACGAACTGACATTAATTGGCAATACCGCACCCAACCAGACGAAAGTGCATGTTTAATTGAAAAAGGATGTAACTGCCATTGTGGCAAAGTAATTACCTAATTTATAATTATTATAGCACGTATTACAGTGATCATATCTATTATACGATATTTTCCCAACTTTGAGTAAAGTTTTTATGGATTTAAGAAATTGTTTCTGTGTAGGTACTTGGTGGAACAAGCACAATTAACTTCATGCTGTACGTCAGAGGAAATCCAGAAGATTTTAATATATGGGAACAATCGGGAAATCTTGGTTGGAGTTACAATGATGTGCTGCCGTATTTCAAAA
>JAUELO010016351.1:0-20764 GCA_032357855.1 Amphibolips quercusostensackenii
TAAAAATCACTAATACTAATGCCTAACTAAATTTTTAATGTGACATACCATACCATGACATACCATGTGACATACCATGTTACATACCATCATGATTTTTCATGAAGAGAAAATATTTAATCCTATACAAGTTATATAAATGTATATATGTTTATAAAATTCGTTCATGACGGTGAAATTTTTGCTTTTATGAATAATTCTTATGATATTTGTGTCAGTGCATAATTTTTTAATAATTTCTGTTGTACTTTACTGGTTTACACGAAGATAAAAAATAAAACATTAGAAGATCTAATTTTTTTAAAAATTGTGCAATAACATAAAATTTACCATAAAATAAAAATTTGAATCTGGCCTGAAAAAATTGATGCGAAATTTCATCTAGAGTATTTGTAAAAAAAATATTTTAAATTTAACCAAAAATTACCACTTGTAGCTTAATTTGTCCGCAAAAACCTATTACTGGACCACTGTGCGACGCACAGTGGAAACAAAATAACTTTTTTGGTTTAAAATAACGTACAGCCCATAAATATTAACCGATTTGGACAAAAAAATTTGAAAAAGCAGCTGATAAGATTCTGAAGAAAGCTGTTAAGTCTGATTTTTAAATAAGACTTTCAATTTTTTTTATAAATTAACAAATATAACAAAAAAATTGCTATTTTTTCTATTTGGTGTTCTGAGTGCTCGACAATAACAGGAAAATGATTAAGATTGCCTAAATTATACAGAGTAACATTATTTTAAGATGTTTTAATATTATATAATTAGAAAAAAAATTTTCATAAAAAAATTATTTGTTGAAGAATGTCTTCTACGATTTTCTATAATTTTTGGTATTTTAAAGTTAAATCACAATGAATTTGAATAAAAGCAATAGAATGATGAAAAATTATTTTCAAGATTATTATTGTTAATGTTTTAAGCAAATTTAATAAACAAATGCATCATTAAGGCATTTTTTTACAGAAAAATTAGTTTTTTCTGTGTACATTTTTGAAATTAGTAAATTAATGGTAATTTTATCAAAATTCATAATTTCTTAATTTATCTTATGATTTTTCAGAAAACTAAATAAACGAATGCATTATCCGGGCATTTTCCGTCAGAAAAATTGTTTTTTTTAAATGCCGGTCCTTTCATTTTGAAACTTCATGTCAATTTCAGCAACATGCATGATTAGTTAATAAATTTTATGATTTTTCAAAAAAAACTTAATAAAAAATGCATTTTTCAGGCATTTTTTGACAAAAAAATTTGTTTTTATTTATGTCAAATATTTCAATTCGTAATTTCATAATAATTTCAGCAAAATTGACAATGATTTGATCAATTGAAAAATTTTTTACAAAAGGAAACAAATGCATTATTCGATCATCTGTCGTAAAAAAACTGTTTTTAAAAATATTAAAAATTTGTCAACTAATTATAATTTTTGCTTAAATTGTCATGAAGTTACCAATTTTAAAAACTGACATAAGAAAAAAAAGAAATTTTTCTGTCCACAGATGCCCGGATAATGCATTTGCTTGTTGAACTTGTTCTAAAAATTATGAAATTCATAACTAATCATGAATGTAGCAGAATTTATTATAAACATCCAAATTAAAAAATCTGAAATTGAAAAAAAAAATTTTTCTTCGCTACATGCCATAATAATGCATTTTTAAAATTGATTTGTTTGTAAAAATCATAAAATTGATTTAAAAATATAAATTTTGCTAAAATTATCATAAAGTTCCTAATTAAATTAGTTTTTATATTAGAAAACAAATTTTTCTGTCGATAAATGCCTAAATAATGCATTTTTTAAAATTTGTTTTGAAAAATCATAGGACTAATTGACAAATTATGAATTTAACTGAAATTATCGTAAAGTTCCTAATTAAAAAAATTGGCATAGAGAAAAAAAGAATTTTTCGGTCCACAAATACCTGATGATTGCATTTGTTTATTAAATTTGTTCGAAAATTTATCAAAGAATTATAAATTTTGCTAAAATTGTCATTAGTTTTTTAACTAAAAGGACTGGCATTAAAAAAAAACGAATTTTTCTGTCGATAAATGCCCAAATTATGCATTTGTTTATTAAGTTTGTTTAAAAAATCATAAAATTAAATTAAAAATGATGAATTTTGCTAAAATTATCATTAAGTTTCTGTTAAAAAAAAATTTTAATAAAAAAAAAAATTTCGCTGTAGAAAAATACCTAAATAATGCGTTTGTTTATTAAATTTGTTTGTAATAATATCGATAATGATCTCAAGAAAAAATTTCTTTTTCATTCTGTTGTTTCTTTTTAAATTAATTGCGATTTTACTTTAAAAAAAAACCAAAAATTATAGAAAATAATAGAAAAGATTCTTTCAACACATAATTTGTTTATAAAAAATTTTTTTGTTTATCATATAATATTGGAACACTTTACAATAATTCTACTCTATAAAATTTAGGTGATTCCAATAATTTTCCTGTTATCGACAAGCGCTAGAAACATAAAATAAAAAAAATAGCAATTTTTTTGGCATATTTATTTATAAAAAATTGAAAGCCCAATTTGAAAATCAGGCCCGACAAAGTTTTAAAAAAACTTAGCAGCATTTTTCTCAAATGAAGAACATACATTTCTTATCTACTTCGAAGTTATGTAATTGAATATTGGCTACAATTTGTATAATAAAAGTTTAATGAAAATATTGCTTTTCATGTTATAAACTGAGTAATTAACTATTGACTGAATAATTTTTTTACAATATAAAATTACACTGAGATTAAATTAAAATTGTTTTTAATTAAGTAACATAAATCAATTATTTACTTTAAGATTATGTAGTTAAATATTGGACATAATTTGTATAATAAAAGTTAATTTTTATTCAAAGTATCCCTATTTCAGTTAAATCATTTTCAACATGCTTCTGATGTTGTGAAATAAGTATCTGAATTCAATTTTCAAAATTATATGTATATGTGTTTCAATTTTTTTTCGAATTTTAATTTGAAAGGTTATTATTATTTTAAATTCTAAAAAAATATAATGTAAAAATGATTTAAATGCTTCAATAAAGATAATTATTTAATGCCTTCTATGTTCTGCACTGACAATTTAATTAATAACTGATAAATTATTTTTACAATATTCAATCACATAAAGATGTAACTGAATATGAGCTATGATTAATATAAGTTTATTTGTTTATTCGAAATAGATTTATAACAATTATATAATTTTTTTTAATGTTTACGATGTCGTAAAATGATTACCTGAATTTAATTTTTAAAATTATATGGACATATACTTTAATTTTTTTTTAAATTAGTATTAAAGGTTATTAATAATTTAAATTTTCAGTATTGGAATTTTTAAATTTTTAAAATATATAAATTAAAAATGATTTGAATGTTTGATAAAAATTATGTTAAACATTATTTTATTATTAGGTTTTTATATCATCATTATAGTATTATTAACTTATTCTATTTGAACTTAAGTTTTCTGGAATTAATTAAAAAAGCTTATTAATAAATAAAATCTTTATAAATACAAGTAAAAATTAAAATAATATATAAAGTAGGAATTATTTGAATGTTTCCATGAGAATAATAAGTGGATGATTGTTATGTTGTGAACTCATTACTTATTAATTGATTCTCTTAAAACAGATATTTTCTGAAATTAGTTTGCGAAATGATTCATTTATTATCACGTGCTCTGCAGCACATCAGGTTTTCGAGATTTTAGGGATCAAATTTTTTTTTGAAAAATTACAAATCAGGAGATAGAATGTTGCAAAAAATTTTTTTAAATAAAACCAATATATTATTTCGATGCATTTTATAATGCTAAATCTAACAGCGGGCTTGTTTCTGTGATATCTTATACTGTTGCCGAGATAATCTAGAAAAACTGAGGAAAAGACGAAAAAAGTGGTTTTACAAAAAACTGCATGTCTAGCTGAAAAAATTGTTTTTGCTACTGTTCCAGATGTCATTCTTTTCGTTTTTTAATGAAAAAGAAATTTAAAAAAAATTAGGGCTTAGACTATCACCGTTCGAAAGATACATGGCAGAGAAGTTGTCTTTTTCTACGGAGTTGCTAATTTGACGGCTTACACGTACTTGAAGCGAATCATTATACTGCGTCTTTAAAATATATATTCTGCATTTCGTTAGCTCTTGTTGGAAAATGATGATAAATTGCTGCTTGTGTTCAGAAACTTTTCATTTTGCATGCAGTTACCTTTGTACCTCATTTGGATTGTAGCGATATCTTGATAAAATCTTTCACCATGTTTATCACTAACTGCTCCAATATATAATGGAAAAAAGTCTTAATAAGAGTGCATCATGTGAATTGTCAGTGACATGTTCACCTTCATTCACTGAAAGTTTTCTAAAATCGTATCGATCAAGTATTTGTAGTTTCTGGATTTCCTATTTCCTAAGAAATTGTCTATAACAGCTTTCACTGACAACCATGTTTGTCTTTTATGTTCAGTCAGGATCTTTTCAAAATCCCCATCTAGCATCAGTTGTTGAAATTGTCGTCCTTCAAAAACTCCCTCCTTAATTTTTGAGTCACTAAGCTTAAGAAATTTCCTTTTCAGAAAAAGAAGACCTGCTACTCCGTTTCTATTGATCGCTTAAATGTAATTTTTTACCATCCCAAGCTTTATATGTAATCTTGGTAGAAAGATCTTTTGGGGACCATCCAGTGGTTTTTGAGAAACGTTCATCTTTCCAGGTTGTAAGGTCTGTCGCGCTGGCCAAACTTCAATATTGTAATATTTGTCTCGTGCTTTGCTCTCCCAGGTGCATCGAAAGCAACAATGTTTTGTGTCACCAGATTGCAATCTGAGGAGAATTTCCATTACTTTGAAATCACCACAGATAAATTATTTATGTATCTCGTAATCTATTTTGCCAAGTAAAAGTTTCATGACATCATAGCACTCTTTTATATTGGTGGCATGAGCAACGGTTATTCATAGATATTCGTTTCCGTTGTGCAAGAGAACAGCTTTCAAACTGTATTTGTTTAAACAATGCAGAACGACAATTCTCTGGTTGATATTAAAGACCAATGGCCTTGATTAGTCCATATACATTGTTGCAATAGATGAGACTACCTTAGCTAAAAAAAATGGAGTTAAATTAAACACCGCAAGCGTAGCCGAAGCTATCGGGATGATTTTCGCAACTATGTTCCATTCTGTAATTGTTGCAGAATGAGTGTCGAATGATAGCTCACAATTAGCGCTAATGAATGGCGGTTCAATAGAAATGACTTCTAGTCCTAGAGTATAGGTAGCAGAAATGAGACTCCGCAGAGGTCTAGCAAGAAATGAAAACAGCACGGAGCACGATGCGCAGGAGAGCTCAGAGCTGCTGTATGTGACATAACAGAGGGGAGTAGCGCATGCGCTATGTACACTTACCCCCGACCGATCTTTTGTATCACGTGTACAGCGCCCGTGTGACGTTTGCGTGATTGAAACCTGCTCAAGAATCTAAAGAATTGAAGACTGCTGACACTAAGGAAATGATTAACTTCTTGAATAATTTAAAATTTGCAGATATTAAAGATTGTGGTACAATGAAATACTAGGTACAGTACAATGATTCGCTTCAAGTACGTGCAAGCCGTCAAATTGGCAACTCCGTAGAAAGATACAACTTCTCTGCCATGTATCTTTCAAACGGTGATAGCCTGAACCCTATTTTTTTAATCTCTTCGGCATTAAAAACCAAAGAGAATAACACCTGTAATAGTAGAAAAAAAATGTTTTTAGCTAGATATGCAGTTTTTTGTAAAACCACTTTTTTTCGTCGTTTCCTCAGTTTTTCTAGATTATCTCGGCAACCGTATGAGATATCGTAGAAACAAGACCGCCCTTGGATTTGGCATCAGCACAAAAAACTACTCTGAAGATGACATGTCTTATTCCATGAGCACATAGGTCACTTTTTGTTAACCAGCGAAATAGATAACAAAAATATTTCATTATTAACGGTTCATTTCTGGACGGATGGTTTCTTGTCGCAATTCCGTAATTGTGATTAGATAAAACTTTTCGTCACATTATTTACATTTTTTTCAATAGTCTGAAACAAAATTTTTTTAAGCAAATATTCAAGGTATTCAACTGTATTTGTTTTATCTTTTAGTTTCTTTTTTAGCTTGCATACTTGAGTTTCAACCATAAAGTAAATTTAGTAAATTTCCTCTTCCCGAGGTGTGAAATTTGCTTTTGATGCATCAAACTGTCTTAAAACCCTAAAGAAACTGCCCTCTTCCTCTTTCGTCTTACATGGGTTAGCAAACGACCTTTTTTATTATAAGTATCGTTAGAAAAATTGGGTTTTCTATGTTTTTCAATATAACATTCTGTAGGCTCATCAGTACTAGACCAAATGGTCGTAACATCCTCCAATAAGGAAGGTTGTTTTTTAAATGGATTAGACAATTCCACAGGATCAGCACACTACGAATGCTTATCTAAAACGTTATAACCAGTACCACTATCTTCAGATATTTCTATATTTGCACTATCAATCTCTACAGTTTCTGCAATTTCAATGTTTGTCATTTCTTGCGCAGTAGGGTTAAATTCATGTTGAATATTATTGAAATTCAAATTACTGGAAACTTTTGTGCTGTTGATTTGTACCACGTTGAATATTTCAAATTCTGATACTTTTGGCGTTTTGTTATTGTAAACTTTTTTATCCGGAGAAAAAATAAAAATATTCGAGCTTTCATTCTCTACTGCGTTGGAAATTTTAACATTTGACACATCTGATACATTAAGGTCAAATTCAGGTGTAATCGTATTTTCAAAAGCGATCTCTTTATTGCCTTGCATTAAAATGATCACAAAGAACTTACATATTATCAACGTTTAGTTCATCCTCTAAATTACAAACTTGCTTCCACTTTCCCCTGAAGTTTTTCTGTTTTCGGAATTTGTGAAAACGTTTATTCTCGTAAGAAGTATCATTTAACGGATGATAATATTTGCTATTGCATTTCGGCGATTTGCATGAATATTTCAATCTCCCAATTTTTCCATTTTAAATTATGCGAGTGACAAAGACCGAACTATTTAAATAAAGCTAATTTTTTCTTTCCCATTGAACACGATGTGTACTACTACCGCAATTTAATTATATTATTAGAAATCTAAATATAAAGTTTTGACTTAAGAATTGCTATCATGATCGTAAATCTGAATAAAATTTTTATAATATTACATATAAACGAAATGTAAACCAAAATCCTGTACACCATAACTTAATTTTAGAAAACGTAAAAGTGAAATGCATTTGTGAAAACAGATAAATAAGGTTTTATAGGCTTATAATGACATACCTTATATTACTTCCGTTTGTGAGAACAAATTACAGTAGACAGGAAGTGATGGCTTGAAATCAAAATGGCATCAGTTTGTAATGATAAAGAAACATTGTTGTTTTCAAATAAAGTCTGTATATTCAGCTAGCAATTACTGCAGAAAAAAATACCTCGCAATCTGTTATATAGATCTATTAAACTATTTGGTTCACTTTAAGCTGCTGTTATTTAAATAAATTAAATAGTTTTCAAAAGAATCCTCCCTTTTGCTTAAATTATTAATTTTGTTCTTATTACTCATATTAAAAACCCTCTCCTTTAATTCTAATAAATATTTTGTAAAAGTTAGGATACACTTCTTTGAACTAAGGAATCACACCTTCTGATTAAGAAAAACTTTTAATCTAACTGATGGACTCAAATTTGTATGCAGTAAGTATTTTAGAAGGAAGTTTTAAAAACATAAACCTAAAAAAGTCAGACTTTGTAACAGAGTTGCACAAGAAGAATTAGAAAAAAGTATTTTCGCGAAAATCAGTTTCCTAAAAAACCTATACTTCAGAAAGTCAATTTTTGTAACATTACACAAAATAATAATTTTGATGCTTTAGGATTAATTTTCAATAAATCATAAAGAAACTACCTTGTGTTCAGTGAGTTTTAATTTTTCTATGGCATTCCGATTTTTGTGAAAGACTAAACAAAAGGATTATTCGTTTTTGATAAGATTGAAGGAAAAAAAAACAAAAGGATAGGTTTCTGATCATACAATAAAATTAAAGTTTCCTTAAGTTTCTTTTGATCATGAATTTTACAGAGATTAACAGTTTCACAAATTTAGGAGATTAATTTATAGAGGTGTCGCACATAAAGGAAGACGAAATAATACAATTAATTGAAAAAGAGATCATTCGTAGTATATTATAAAGTGATTAATAGTATTTAAATTTTTACAAGAAAGAGTAACATTTTGCAATTTCTATGAATTGTTGTTTTAAAAATATGTTAAGTATTTCCTAAATATATTAAAGATGTACACATATACCAAAATATGTATATAGTATCTTGATAACATATTTTAAATTCACACCTACATTTCTAGTTAACATTGACATACGTGAGAAACTATTCCTAGTAGTTTCCTATCAAAAATTTCCGTGATAAGAAAGCCTGAACACATTCGAAACGTGTTGGTCCCTTGAAGTATGAGAAATGTGGAAAAGAATAAAGAAAAAAACAAGGTGGTTTTGGTTGTCCCCTTTCTTTCTTCTTCCTTTATTACCTTTGTTGCAAAACTGTTCAAATACCTCCTTATCTCACTTTCACTCTTTTTGTGCAACCATGTTACACAAATTTACTTTCTTGAGTATATTTCTTTTCAAAAACTAAGTTTCGAAATCATACATATTTTTCAACAACTTTTTCACGCAATTTGACATTTAAAAATTTTTTTTTTCCTTTTGAAATTTTATACACAGAAACATAACGCTATACATCTTGCTGCCGTTTTCTAGATTTCAATTCCTTGTGCCGTTCTCAAAAGTTCGATTTTTGTTCTGCACTATAAAATAACAGAAATGATTCCTATATTCAGAATCACATGAACTACATGATTTTTCAACGAAAGTATTATATTTCTTTTAACCAAAAACTTTGCTTTGCTCAGTTGATATTCGAATGGCTAGGATCAGTATTATTATGCAACGTTTAGTCTTTAAAAGGTCCCACGACATTTTCAGGGAGCTTAATTATTTTTAAGCAATTTTAAGAGATTAGGTACGATATCCATGGAATTGAAAGTATTGAAAATATTTTATCAGCTGTTGATTTATTGAACGTATGTAATGAAAAATATACATAATATTAAAAAATTATAAGAAACAGTGATTTGCGTGAGTTTAAATAAGCTTCAATTATTTCGAGACGAGGAGAAAGACAGAAAAAAGACAATGAATTTTTTTACTGGTCGGCAACTTTTTCAATTCTTACAGTTTTATTAGACGCAATTATTGAATTAGGATCATGATATATCAGCTTACTTAAAATAAGTGTAATCCTTTTTCTTCTTGTCGAGTTAGGTTTACAGTCGTAGCGTTCACCTAATGGCAACCCTATTCCTCATGTTTCTCGTCGCAAACCTACTTATTTTCCTAACAAATATTCTCCAGAAAGAACTCTTTCTGCTGTCAAGCCTTCGTTTCGTGCCAAGTCTAAAACTTCTTCATTCATGCTCAGATTTTTACTTCAACAACTTAGGTTTTCAGGCTTATTTAAAAAAAAATTCGGTATGTTTATTCATAATTCAAAGATGAAATTTTTCTGCGGATGAATCGCTTGAATTAAGAGAACGATAAACGAGAAACAAATCTTTGAGAATTTCAAAATATTACATGTAGACGCGATTAGTTAATTAGGTCTATTAAATTATTTCTCTTATTTTAAGCTGCTTCTATTTTCATGATTTAAGTTGTGCTCATAACAAAAATTTATCTTTTTTTTAAATCAAGGGCTTGGTTCTTTAAATAAATTTAGACTTTGTCCACTTTTTTTTTGCTTTCTAAACACAAATTAATAATTTGCTAAGTTAATATTTCACTTTGTAACGTCAATGTTAATTTACTACAATAATTTCACACTTTTGGAATAGTTAAACACATTTCTTCGTTTGAGAAAAAATGTTCTACAAGATTTATTTAGAATGATAATATCATTTAATAAAGTACATTTTTCTGTATACAAATACAATAATTCAGAAAATTATATTTGACATCGATTATATTTTCGGAGTCTAATTCTGTGAATGTGGCCTGAAACGATGAAGTTTGTTGAGTATATATTTTCATATTACCGTAGATTATAGATTTTTTTATTATCTATGTGAAAAATTTTCAAACACATTTTAATTTGTATGTCCCTCGATGTTTTTTCGTTCTTTTTATACTGAGAAAAAAATATCTTGTATCAAAGAAGTTTACTTTATTAACAGAAATGGTGGTACTGAATACGCCCTATACATTTTTTCGATATAGAAAAATGAATTTATCTGACCTAAAAGTATAGACTTATTGTTGTAAATAAGTTAAAAGGAACGTTGTTATTGGTTGAAAAATTAGAGATTTGTGCTCAAAATTAGGCAGTTGATATAGTCAAATGTAATTTAACATCATGGAGATATTTCCTCTAAACAAGCCAAAATCCACTAGCTGAAGAAAAAGCTTTTCTAAATTTAGAGATGTGATTCCTTGGTTCAAAGAAGCGTATCCTTAATTTTACAAAATATTTTTTTGAAACAAGGATATAGGTTTTTATTATGAGTACGTACTTCTGTGATCTTAAAACGCGATATATTGCTCAGAATAGGCATGTAACAAAGTAAACGAAATAGTAATTTATTTAAAGAACAAAATTTACCGTTAATCTACATTTCCACAAAAATAAAAAAAAATTTCATAATATTACAAACACAGTGATAATGCTGCGAACAGACAGGACATTGTAGTCAACATACTCCCGTATGTTGACGAGTTGAAAGTCCGAATTGGGTTTATTCATCGTCAAACACATCACGAATCAAACAATTAAATTACTACTGCCTTTCCACGTCAGTACTTTTTTAGTTAAAATAATCCGGAGCATTAACGATATTATACTTCAGCTCTCGCATTGTGACGGATTGAAAGAGCATCTTTTATCGCGACTCCGAATTACATAACCGTGACATATCACGGGTAAAGGAATAATGTCAAAGAAAGCTTACCTTTAAAACATTAATAACGTCCTTTAACACATCTTTTGTTGGGTTCGAATTGATTGAAAATCCTGTGCTCCTAATTGCTCACTGGGCTAAAACATGAACCCAGCCTATAAGTACGAGCGCTCGCTAGAATGATTATAGAACAAAATTCCTGGAAGAGAGCGATATCCCGAGAACTTCACGCTAAACGCAACGTCGTTGTTCAGGTCTCTCCACAATATGACTTAATAAGTTGACGCAGCATCAACGCAACGTCGATGCTGCATCGACGAAATGCACGCACATCTGTTGCCAACTTGAAAATTTTTGTGGCGCTACACGTGTTCCGTCGTTCTGATATTCGAAAACTAAAATGTTTGACTATGTTTTGATCGCTGATTTCACTTGAAGGAACATATATATATATACAGCCTATACAGGCTGGAGCAAATAAACTTCCTTCTCAAAATAAAATAAAAACCAATCTAAGAATTTCTCTAATCGTAGAGGTTTTAATAATTTTATGATATTTGCAAGTGAACTGCTTCTTTTCATCTAAGCCGACTACGATGTGCGAAAACTGAGAAGAGACGAGCGCGTAGCGCGAAATGCAACAGCAGCGCGCTCCAAGGGCGCTTAAATTTGCGTTTGTTAAAAAATAACTTTTTTTCTTAACAAATCATATTTTGTGTTTGAAAATCTAAATATTTTGTAGAAAATTTGTCTTTTTCGGTTAAAAATTCAAAAATTTTGGTTAAAAATTCGATTATGCGATTGTAAATTCATGTTCAAGGGTAGAAAATTTAATTGTTTTCTCGATTGCTCATAGAAAATTCTCTTTTTTTGGTTTGAAAATTTAACCATTTTTCAAAAATTGAGCTATTTTAATGAATATTAAATTTCTGTCCGTCAACTCTTGAAAACGCGCCATTGCATGCACTTGAAGCAGGCATAATACGTCGGCACTCTTGCACAGTTGCGTTCGTACATGCGCACTCCGTCGCCGGTTCGACATCACACTTTACGCCCGCTTCATAAAACTTTATGCTTGTTACACTTACACTGAACCACGCAAGTGAGAATATGAATAAAATTATCTTTATTAATCAAAAAAATTGCTTTGCTAGTTCACGCAGTCTCCCTTCTGCTAGGTATGCCAGTTCCTCATTTGACTTATAACCTAAAATTGCCAAGTACACCAAACCTCCTCTTTCTGCTTCACATGCTTGTTTCTAACAATAGTAGAAAAAAATATATCGTGCGTATAAGAGGCATACTCCAGCAGCACGTTCACACTCGTCAAAATAGCCTTCTTAACGCCCTCAATACACAATGCACTATTTTGCTAAAACTTTACATTTTTAGGTTTGAAATTCAGCTGTTTTATGAAAAATTTGTTTTTAGTTTGTTTGAAAATTTATCCATTTTGGTGAACGTCAGTCAAGTGTGCGAAGACAGGAGCGTAGCGATGAAGCGCTTTACAATAACGGACTAACAGGATAACTGCGTCACAGCTTCGCGACATAGTTGACTCTCAAGCAATAAGGGTGAATTGATCTTTTTCTAATGGAAGCAGATAAAAGATAAGTAGATCCAATTACCATTCTTAGTAAAAAGTTTCAAACTGTCAAATGCTGGTAAGTGTTTCGCAAGGTGCTTTGTTGCGAAATAGTGATGTGCTTTTACAAACTGCTGTTTTCCAATGGTTGAAGCAAGCGGGCGACAAAGGTGATTTCATATTCGGATTAATTATTCAAGAAAAAGCTCTCATATTAAAATAGATGCTCAATGGTCCGCAAACATTTCATGAACGTACGCGGGAGCATCCTTTATTTCAACGTGTAAATGCAATTTTTCTTGCTCATTCCCTTTAAATATTTAGCTTACCTTTGTCTACGTACTGATAACAAAATTAAAAAAATTTTTTTGTTACGCAGAAAAATCCACGGAAAATGGTATACACACCCCTGACTGTTTACGTTTGGTGGGCCTCTCTAGTTACCACCGTCAGTCCGAAAACCGGCTATCTATTTAGGTTTGACTGTGTTTAGCTGAAAATTCGTCCTCTTAAATTAAAAATTTAATTATTCTTGTAAAATATTTCAATGATTGGCTTAAAATTATTTTTTTATTTTAAATAGATATTTTTTGCCAATAATACGACTGTTCGGATAAAAAATGACTTTTTTGTTAGGGATTCATCATTTGTGTTTGGAAATTGATATTTTTTGTATACAACTTGTTTTCTTTAGAGAAGGCGGGGGCAAACATTCAACTACTTTGTTGAAAAACCTTTTTTTGTGCAAATTTAAATATTTGTTTAATAATCACCTTTTTCGTTGAAAATTTATATTATCGATTTGAAAATTTAATTGTTTATAGAAAAATTCATTATTTGCAGGTTGAAAATTAAACTATTTTGTTGGAAATTTTCCTTCCAAATTTTTTTTTTTTTGCTTGAAAATTCAAAAATTTGTTAAAAGTTTAGCTATTTGATTAGAAATTAAAATTTTCTCAAAACTTTATATTTTGAAAATTCATTTGCTCTATAGAATATTTGTCTTTTTAGATGAAAAATTCGTTCTCTTGGATTGAAATTTCAATTATTGTGGTAGAAAATTCTACCTTTTACTTGAAAATGCATGTTTTTAGTTTGAAATATCTAATTGTTTTTACACAATTCGTTTTTTTTGGGTTGTAAATTAAACTATTTTTTTTAAATTTGTTTTTTGGTAAATATTAATTGAATCTGGTTAACGAAATAACTATTATATTAAAAAAAAATTATTTGTTGAAATATCTACATATATCACAATTTTCATTAAAAATTCATTTTTTTTTAGATTCAATTTCTTTGTTGGGCATTGGAATGGTAGAATTTTTTTTAATTTCATGCACATCGCCCTCAAAGTTTTTCAAATCTACGAAAACATGATTTTTTCCTATTTGAAAAAAATGATATTCAAAATCAATTGAGTTAAAACTCAACATTTTTCTTCACAATTAGGTATAGATTGCTAATAAATGGGTTATTTTTAAATATCTCTTCCAGAAGTCTGTTTTATAGAATCCCCAAAAAACCTCATGATTGGAAAATTGGGTTTCGCGAGTTTTTTGCGCTAATTATAATTTTTTGCTGTTCTTCTACACAGTAAAAAAAAGGATCATTTTTGTTGCAGAGCATTTTACTTCAACGATCATTTGAATTCTGAGATCATAATGATCTGTCCATTCGAATCACTTTGATCAACTTTCAAGTTCAATTTTTGAACTAAACAAAATTGCCGCCAATTTTTGGCGCTGATATCATAACGACATAACCTCAAAATTTTATTTAATCGCACGCAAGTACCCAAAGGACGTCGGCCATTTTTGTTTGATTTGATACATGATCCCGAATCAGATCATTATGATCTGAAAAGTCGATCATTCATTCCGGTCGATCAAAATGCCCTTGATTTTGATCACTTATGTTGCATATCAAAATGATATTGATTTCGGTATCATTTTGAACTTTTTTTTTACTGAATATTAATGTCGATTCAATTAATCGATTAGTACTACTTTTTGCCTGTCAGTAGCATTCTGGATTATCCCAAAACCGATTCTTTTTTTCCGAAATATGACACATTAACCATTTCAGTTTCACACTGAAAAACTAGCAAAGATACACCATCTGGAATTTTTAAAATCTGAGGTAAAATTCTGATGCAGCACTTAAAAACCTTTAGATACCAAACCCCTTATCAATCGAATTAAACAATTTTATTCGCTTTATTCGCCTTCTGTGCTGGTTTTTTAGTGTGTAACTGAAATCTTTAATGTGCCATATCTCGGAGAAAAAGAATCGACTCGAGATGGTCTAAAATGGAAGTGAAGAATATGGCCATTTTTTCGCATTTGGATTAAATTATCTCGAAATGTGGACGTACAGGAAAAATTTTGAAAACAAATTCGTTTCTAGAACACGAAAATCTTTTGGGATCACGTAATCCAGTCTTTGGATGCAAAAAATAGTTATCTTTGTCAGCCTGTGATATTTTTATTTTCATCTTGAAATTTTTTTAGAGTTACAGACAATTACAATCAATAACATAAATTTATTGAAAAATCTGCCTGATGCGCGGGCACATTCTCATCGCTTGTTGTGCGCGCGGCTCACTTCGCTCGCAAGTTTGAGCACGCCTAGGGCGCGCGTCTGTCGAATCTCGCGCTCGGATATTTATTCTTTGCACTTGGAATGCTTGAATGAAACTTTATCAAAAACATCTCTTTTAGATCCCAGTATATGCATGCATCTTAATATTCTGAATTTTCTACGTAATTAAGTATAGTTAAAGATTAAATTGCTCAAAGCTCTGTAGGCTTGAGATACACATTCTCATCGTGACACTCGCGCTACGCGCTCGATTTCTGTCACACAGTTTTTAATGTAGAGTTATATTTATTTTTTGATTTACCGTATAATAAAAACCTACAATCCTTTCTATAGACATTCTTTCCTATCTCGTGTTGTTATGCTAAAAATATAATTTTTGTTGTTATATTATTTTTGATGGGTAAAGCAAAATATCTAGACTTTTAGACTTTTCACATATCTCGCGTTTTTTGGCGTGATGTCAGAATTTTCGATTTTTGCACTTAAATTTCGGTAAATAAATTAAAAACAAGGAGTTCTGTCAAAAAATTGTTTGAAGAAATATTGTAGGAATTTTTAAACGCTGAAATTCATATTTCGCGTCGTTTGGCAGAAAATTTGAATTTTCGATATTCTGCATAGTACTTTCGATAAATAAAACCAAAATAAGAAGTCCTATCAAAAAATGGTAAAAGAAATTTTGTAGGACTTTAAATTTTGACCTTTAAGACTTTTTCTCGTGCCTCACGACGTTTGGCTCCAAATTTGAATTTTCTATTATTTTTCATAGTATTTTCGATTAAAAAAACCGAAATGACAAGTCCTATAAAAAAAAGTTAAAAACAATTTTCAGGCATTTTTAAAAGCTATAATTACTTTCTAAAACTTTTTCCCATATTTTGCGTCGTTTGGCTCAAAATTTGAATTTTCGATTTTTTCATAGTGTGTACGACAAATAAAACCAAAATATCAAGTCTTATCAAAAAATGGTTGAGAGAAAAAGTATAGGTCTTTCAAAAAGCTAAAATTCTTCTGTGAAACTTTTATACTTATCTGTCGCCGTTTGGTTAAAAATTAGAATTTTCGACTTATTCATTTTCGATACATAAAAAAAGAAAGCAAGAAAATCGAGTCCTATCCAAAAATGGTTAAAACAAAAATTGTAGATATATTGAAGAGCATCAATCCCTATCTTCAACTTTTTTCACTCTGTCGTCGTTTGTCGTAAAAACGGAATTTCCGATTCTTAGATAGCATTTTCGATCGATAAAACCATAACCGTTGGTCAAGGAATGCTGGTTAACGAACTCAGTCGTTCTTTTAGGACCCCAAAAGAATATGCCAAAGCTCGATTTGATCAGTATTTTTTCGAGACTTATCGTGTTTACGGACTAAAGGCAGGACGGACAGACAGGCAGACAGACGCCATCGCCAAAACTCGATTTTCGGTTTTAGGGGGTCTCAAAATGTGGAGATCCGTTGAAAAACTGTGGTGTGAATTTTCGGACAATTCTAATACTTTCTCAATCATAAATGATGAGAATGTAAAAATATTACACAGGGGATTCTCCCCCCGAAATTGGATTCAATGAGATTTACTTCTGTAAAATCTTGTTCTTAATTTTTTTTAAATAATAAAAATCCACTTCAGGGATATTTCATTGCTAAATTAAAGCGAAAAAAAAAGTTTAAAAAAAGTGAACCAGTTCTGAGTAATTGAACGAGCTATTATGTGTTTTGAGATCTGTACCCGCGATTTCACTACTTTGGACGGTGTTTAAAAATACATTTTTTAATTTGATTGAAAACTGAAAAACAAATTTCTAAATTATTAGTTGCTGAATAAAGAAGAGAAGAGTATAATTAAAAAAGTAACCCACTTCTGAAAAAAAGGGGGAAGTTTCTGAGAAAATAAGGGTTTTGGTCATTTTTTGAAACAATGTAGGGCACGAACCTGGCATTCTAGGGACTTCTAATAGGGCTCAAATTAAAGATAGAATCTTTAAATTTAATATTATTATGGTAAAAAAAATTTCCGACACTTATTTAGAATGGTAACAGATTTTTGTTAAGCGCGCGTTAAGTAACTTCATACAAGTAACTAAGTTACTGAAAAGTTTCTTCATTTGTAACATTGAGGGTGATTTCGTTACTATTTTAAAAATTATCTTGTGACGTAACTTAGTTACGATTTTTGCAGTAACTTGGAACTTTAATTTTAGTTAGTTTAAAGTTACTTTGTATTTTTTGTATTTCTCCTATTAAGAGAGGTTTATGGATGAGTTATGGGTAAAAGATTAATCTCTTTTAGTTGAGGATTCAGCTATTTTGTTGAAAATTCGTCTTTTTTGGTTAAATTCAACTGTGACTGATTTCAATTCAAAATATGTTTTGGTTGGAATAATAGCAACTTACTATTATATGTTTCATCCGTAATTCATCTATTTTGGTTGAAAATTCATGTACATATTTTGGTAAAAAGTTTCACAATTTGGTTAAAGAGTAACTTTTTTGTTAAAAATTTATATTTTTGGTACAAAATTCAACTGTTTTGTACATTGATCATCATTTAGGCTTGAAATTCAACAATTTAGTAGAAAATTCAAATATTTGATCGAAAAGTCAACTTTTTTTTATTAAACTTTTTTTAATGAAAAATTCATATTTTTTATTTGAAAATTCGACTGTTTTGTGGAAAATTTGTCCCTTTGGCTTGAAAATTCAACAGAATGGTAGAAAATTCAACTATTTTGTAAAAACAAAACGTTTCTAAATGAAAAATGATTGTTTTTCATTGGAAAATCAACTATTCCATTTTTTTAAGTTAACTTTTTCAGACTAAAAATTCGACTATTTGGTTGAAAATTCATTTTTTTTTTGGGTAGAAAATTAGTGTTCCTGATTGAAAATTCAACTATTTGGTTAAAAATGTATGCATTTTGCTGAAAATTTGCTTTTTTGGTCAAATTATATTGTTTTTGTTTTATTATTATATATTATTGTGTTTTATTTCAAAATAATGTTTCTTTTTTGTCACAATATCAACTATTATATTTTTTATTTAAAATTCATCTATTTAGGTTTACAATTCAACTCCTTTATTGAAAGTTGAACTACTTTATGAAAAATCCATTTTTTCTGTTGAAGATTCATAATTTCAGTTGAAAATTCAACTGTTTGTTTTAAAATAAACTTTTTTGTTGAAAATTTACATTTTAAGGTTAAATATCCAACTGTTTTGTAGAAAATCATCAATTTAGCTTGGAAATTCAGTAATGTCGTAGAAAATTCAAATATTTGGATGAAAATTCAACTTTTTCTTGTTGAAAATTCATATTTTCGGTTTAAAAATGAAACTGTTTTGTAGAAAATTCATCTTTTTAGTTTGAACATTCAATAATTTAATGCAAATTTATTTTCTTTCTTGGTTCAAATTCATCTTTTTCGTTTGAAAATTTATCTCTTTTAGTAAAAAAATCTCACCTTTTTTGGTTGAAAACTCAAAAATTTTGATAGAAAATTAATCTGATTTGGTTAAAGATTCAGAAATTTTGTTAAAAATTCGTCTTTATCGGTTAAATTTAACTGTTTGATTTCAAATTAAAATCTTATTTGGTTGAAATAATATAATCTATTATATTTTTTGTTGCGAATTCATCTATTTTTGTTAAAAATTCATGTATTTTGGCAAAAATGCAACTATTTAGGTAGAAAATTGGAAGTAATAAACTATTTGGATGAAAAGTAACTTTTTACTTGAAAATTCATCTCTTTGATTAAAAATTGAACTATTTTATTTCAAATTTGCTTTTTTTGGTAGAAAATTCAAATATTTTGGAAGAAAATTCAACTATTTAGTTATAAATTAACTTTTTCCTTAGAAATTTAACTCTTCTGTTGAAAATAAATATTATTGGTATGAAAATTCAACTATTTGGTTGAAAATTTTTGTATTTTGTTCAAAATTCAACAATGGGGTAAAAAGTCCAACTATTTGGATGAAAAGTAACTTTTTTGTTCAAAATTCATCCTTTTGTCTTGAAAATTCAACTCTTGTTCAAAAGTATTCTTTTTGTTTTGAAAATTAATTTCTTCTGGTAAAAAATTTTCATCTTTTTTGGTTAAAAATACAACTGTTTGGTTGAAAAATGTGACTGAAAAAACCTTTCTTAATTGGAAATTCAACTGTTCTGCTGAGAATTAAACTATTTGGTTTCAAATTCGTTTTTCTTTTTTTGTGTAAGATTCACCTATTTGATTAAAAATGAACTTTTTTGTTCAAAATTTAACTCTTTTGTTAAAAATAAATATTATCGGTGTGAAAATTCAACTATTCGGTTAAAAATTCGTGTATTTTGTTAAAAATTTAACTACTTAGCTAGAAAGTCCAAATATTTGGACGAAAAGTAACTTTTTGGTTGAAAATTCATCCTTTTGGCTTAAAAATTTAACTTTTTTTTATTTAAAAGTTTTCTTTTTGAACAGAGAATTTATTCCTTCGAGCTTAGTTTTCTAAAAAAACTTGATACAGAAATATTTCGATGTCTTATTCAGATTTAGCGACAACAAATTTACAGAAAACACCTACTGGTCTGCCTCGGCCCAGATTTGAACCGGAAACGCCACTATTCATGAATGGAGCGTATAACCAATTTTCTCGTTTCTACAGAAATTATTTGACCAGTAATCAGCAAAATTTAACGTTATAAATTAATTAATAAATTACCCTGGTCGACAAAATAACATCAGTACTCTAAATTAACCTTTTTTATAAAAAAAAATTGACATTGTTTTTGTGGACCAAATTTTCATTTTTCAGTACAGAAGGCTCAATTTCAAATAAGTTTTTTACAAGTTTTTCAATTATAATGATAAAATTAATTTATTTATTGTGAAACTTTCCAAAAAACACAGTATTTTTCATGTAATCGACAATACCTAACTTTTATGGCTAACTAAAACATATGAGCAACAAAAAAGTTACGTACGTCTTGATTTACTAGCCAAAATGTTCTAACGTCAAAGTTTACAAGCTTTTTTCTGAACTTCTAAGTTTCTGGGTAAATAATTATTCTACTTCTGCCTATAAATTTCACTTCCTAATTTCCAAAAATTTAATTTGCAACTTTAAAAGTGTTTTGTTATTGAAGATTTTATTGCTTAAAATTCTCAAGTGGGAGATCGAGAAACGAAGCAAACACAAACAATTTTTAAAAGTACAAAATTATGAAATATAAAAACACAAGATTCCTGCATTATTACTTAGGTATAATAAAATAAGGAACATAAATACAGTAAAATAAAAGTTGTAGAAAGCTTTTAAGGAGAAGAGTGTAAGTGAAAAGAACGATTTTGATAATAGACAAAGTAAAAGATTAAATACAAACGGGTTAAAAAGACAATTATGACCCAAACTATGATTTGAAATGGTTATAAACGTTAAAATTAACTGATCAGTCTCAGTCAGGTAAATCAGTAATTAATATTTGAGGTTATGTAATTTAAGGTTAGCGCCTAAAATATCCTTAAAATCCGT
>JAUELO010016358.1:0-11246 GCA_032357855.1 Amphibolips quercusostensackenii
CGGTCTTTGTTAATTCTATGGAAACATATAATGTATAATTACGAGGATAAGTGATTTGAATTTAAAACGTATAATTTTTCAATATAACTTCGTATTTATTCAAAAAGGAAATAGAATAAAGGTGTACCCGACTCGATGACCTGACATGGTTTTCGCAAAAAAGATCTCTCGGCAAACCGGACGGTCAAGGACTGCCTCCCTTTCTTGATGGCTTATCTCCTGGGCCCACCCCTATAATTGTTTCTTTCCTACCCCAACCCTGCATATTTCTATGTAAGAATTTTAGGATCCCACCATATGATAGCGTATATTACGAATAATAATAATGTATAACCTTTTAGTTTTAAGACTGTATGTTTTAATTAACTTCATTAAAATAGTAATGGGGGATAAAAAGGCAACATTGTCAGACTTATGAATAGGTTAAGGCACCTGAGGTTATATAGTGTGTTCACAAGTTATTGCTTAAGAATAAAGAAATATGAGCTATTAAAACCTTCTATCTGATTACCCTTAGAGTCCATTTATAAAGTACGTTGCCAACTTTGGTCTATTGTAAAAAAGGATATAATTTTCTTATTTTTATCAGACATTGAGCAAAAAAAAGTCTTTTTCATTGCAATATGAAGACATTAAGTATTGATTTTCTTTGATCAGAATAATTTATTTTAAAAAAAATTTGACCTTAAGTCGACACTGAAAGCATATGTCACGTACGAATGATAATTGAAATATGACCTTGCTGACTAGTAACAAAAAGTTGCTAGTGTAGAATTAATAAAAGTTTCAGACAGGAGGGTTGGTGGGAAAGCTTCCCAAAACTTTAGGGAGGAGAGTCTTTTTTTTAAATGTGGATCGCGATTTCCTATTTTCGGTCCAAAAATTTTTGTCCTGAAAAGCTAAATTACCAGTTTCATTCCTCATGCTACCGCTAGTCGTCACGAAGAAAATAAAACAAAAAAAAAGAACGTTCTCTCTTTTTTCTAGACTTTGGACAGAAATTGGACGAAATTGACGTGAATATGTCCGAAGAATTTTTAGAGTGCGACCTTCCTAACGTTTTAGAGATGGCAAGACAAGCTGTCCGAAATACACTTTCTGAAAAGTCTCGAGTTGTGCACGCAAATGCGTACATCATTTTCGTCTCTTGGCAGAAGCGAACATACACCGTCGATTTCTCCGAAAATACTGTGCTTGGTTTTTTTATGGAAAATCGGAAATTTTCAAGCCCTCAACTTGCTGGGCCAATCATTCATTGGTAAGAAGCATGGTCCTTGCTATCCACGACATCGATATCAGCCATATTATTGCCATGGTTTTGACAATTGTCATTGTTATTATTGCGTCAATCAAAAAAAAATCGCTTTCTTTTTAAACAAGAAACAGAGAAGCAAAAACTAGCAATTTTTCAACAAATTATAGAAAAAGTATTGTGTCCCACACATTGAAAAAGCGACGATTCAAAACGCTTGTTTCAAATCTCTCGCTTTTTCAACTTGTAGCACAATATACTATTGATTTTTAATCCCGACTTCAGACGTACAAAAGTACAAAATGTTAAAGTTCACCAAGATATGATGTTCTTTGAAATGATATGCAAATCAAGTTTGCAAGATTTTTCCTATTCGTCCTTAAAAGCTAAACAATTAGCCATGGCCTGAGCAAAAATAATTCAATAATTTGATAAGCAATACCTGTGAAGGTATATAAAATGTGCTATTAGGAATAATAAATATGGAGCTACATCGGTATAATATGCGCCTTTTTTTAGAAGAAGTATATAAATAATTCTCTTTCTTTAATTATAAAGCAATCACTTTAGCAAATACTTAACGTGAATAGAAATGACGTATAGTTTATTGTCAAGTTTCATAATCCTGCCTTCTTATTGTTGCAATAAATTTTAAAATGTTACACAATCGATTTTTTCGTTAAACATTTATTTCTGTAACTTTTACAATTTTTACAAAATTTTTCAAATTAATATACGCATCTCTCAACAAAATTATACATTTTCACTAGGCAATAAGCATTTTTCTACTTTCGAATTAGTAAATATTTTGACTAATAGAATAAATGATTTTCTACAAATTTCCAGCAGTTTACTTTTCTCTAACCGTGTTGGTAAAATTTCACTATAGTCACACACTAAATCCTGAGTCGTCAATTTCTGGTCTAACAGTGGATCAGTTTGTTCTAGTGGAAAAACAATTGTTATCTAAGTAGTATGACTATGTAATATTTGTAATTTTTAATAAAGACGTTACGCAGTTGCAAACTATTTTTACCTCTGCAACGAATTTTTGTCTTTACTTTTCTGCAATTTCTCTAAAACAGAATTGTTTTTCCTTTTTGACAAATGGTGCGGTAAGCCTTCAGCTAAAAGAAATACAATGAAGTATAAGTCTTTCTTAGAATATTTCAAAAGAATTTTAATTCTGACCTGGAAGAAGAAATATTTTAGAAGAATTATAATTCACAGAAATAATATTTTTCAAACCCCTTTTTTTAACATTGCGCGGGAAGCGTGAATACATCCTGTGACAAGTCATAGAAATAATTGAAATGAATGAAAAGGGTTTTTCCAAACTTTGAGTCATACGGCTTCTGTGATTATTTGCATAATTACTTTGAGTTGCATCCTGAACTCTTTCCAATGTGTGATAATATGTGACATCAACTAACAAGTTCACCAATACCGAGGGACATACGGTATCATTAGAAACATGGAACGGAAATTTATTTTTTCAAATTTTTGTAAAACATTAGCTTTTACAAGCATTTCTTATCACATCTAGACTGCACCCTCAATTCAGTAATGTCCTCGATTCACGGAACTAATTAGGTACATTTTGATAAATAAAATTTTTCTGTATGATTCTACAGAAAAAAAATTACGACTTTTCAACTGCCAAAACAAAAATGAACGCCTTGATAGAGATAAGGTTCGTTAAAAAAATCTGTTTTGTTTGAATCTTTATTTAAACAGTGAGCATATGTTAAAATATTTTCTTACATGCGAGATATTTTGTTCTTAGGCTTCAGGCATTTGCTTTACTATGGAAATAGTTTTCAACCCCAAAAAAATATAAGCTGTTTATCGATACTATTAGATTACTACACTTATTGATAAAACATAACTGAAATACATAATCTTTTTTCATTTGAGATAGCTTTACACCTTATGACATGGATATTATATTTTCTCAAATTTATAAAAATTTTGTTTCTATTTATTTAGAAACTACTGTCCTCAAGCATCAGATAATTACGATAAATAAATGTTTAAAGCTATTTTAGTAGTGCAGCAATTCAGATTGTGTACGCAAAGAAAACAGTTTTAATGAAACGTCAATTTCGCACATCCTCAGAATTTAAATTTTTCGAATTCGTTTTCATAGAGATTTTTTGGGTCCTATGACGCCCTTACATCGAATCCGTTTTAATAATTTGAAAAATTCATCAGGGCAGTATAATTGTTTTTCCGTCATTTAAATTATCTTTGTTGATCCAACTTTACCTCTACCGAGGCTTCGCTTGTTTAAACAATATGTCGAAATATCTGAGTCACTAAAAATTGATTGCACCACTCCATTCTACGAAAAAAATTACATAAAATTCATGTGTTGTATAATTTGTTTAATAATCTAGTCCCTTATCGAATAAACGCACACACACAAAGTTTCTTTATCTCATGACCAAGGCTACACTCGTCCGCTTTTTTAGAAAGAAGACGAAAATCTTGCAAACTTGATTGGTGGGGCTAGAAAATGAAAAGGGGTTCTGTAAGTACCACCTGGGCTATTTGTATACCATAAATTTTATTTATTTTATATCAATAAAAATATGTTCTGTGAAACGCAAATCAGCAGCCTACATGTCGATCAAAATTTACGTCAATAACGATATCATGGCTAGTATATATACAAGCAAAAAATATTCAAGCTCCATTCAGTTACAGTCCAAGAAATTCACTCAAAATAATTTCTCCGTGTCTGTACAGAAATGAAGATTTGTGTGTTAACGCTGCTCTTCATGTTCGTGGTGTTTGTTGATTCTTTTCGTAAGTAAAATATAACATAATACCAAACTAATCATATGCTAAAACATATTCCGTTCAGATTTCAAATATTTAAAACAACTGGTTTCTCGTTTTCAAACAATTGACACATAAGCTATTATAATTGTATATAGGTATTTTATGTTGCTGCGTAATCATTCATTAACCAAATTAAGGCTCATATTAATTCTTATAAAATAATTTTTAATAAAATCAATTTTAATTCAAACATATCGACTTCAATGTTACAACTCTTTATTAATATAGTCCAGTCGCTACTAAAACCCTAGACTAAACTAAACTAACGCTACTAAACCCTTTATTCAAAAGGTAAAAAAAGTCCCCTGATATTAAAATCTTCGTTTTTTTTGAAATTCTAGTCCGTTTTCGCCCGATCTGATTCACGCGGGTCGGGTTATTTTTTTTGCACACTCCTAGAAAGAGGCTAGATCACGTTTACAATTTTAGTATAGGTCTTTCTTATTGTTTCTATATGATTAAAAATATTATATTATATAAATAGTATTTGCAGGAGATTTGAACTAATTCTTACTTGCTCACGTGCGATCGTTACATTTATTGTAAGGCTTATTAGAATTATTTCTGTCCGCAACTTTTTAATCAATTGATTCTAAACCTTGACATCATTCTCTCAAAAATGTACTAACTTTCCTTAATTCTGTCATTTTCGTGCCAGTAATTGAGTTCTATAATTCTTTTCTGGTTTCTTGACCCTATGCTGATTAGGTTTCGTTTATTTATACACAATCGAAATTCAAATCTCACACAAAATTTTTCCAACTTGTGTAACATCCAACCAAATTCATTAACCTAACATTACCGAAAGTCAAGCGCAAATCAATCGTAAAATAAGATCTTTCATTTTGCAATTGATTCCTATTGATGAGTAGGTAAGCGACTGGTCAAATGACATAATTGTCATCTTGTCAGACACAGCATGCAGCTCAATAAGACTGTGGACTTCGTTGCTGATAAATTATTGTTGTACTGTAATGCATGCGAAATTTTTTTGCAATTTTCAGGTTTCAATTGTGTGCAAAACTATGAATCTTGCCAACGTTTCCTGAACATTGCAGTTTACTTCATCAGAACTAAAGAAGTAAACTGCAATCTTCAATCAGTGTCGTCAAGATTCGTAGTTTTTAACACGATTGGAACCCGAAAATCCTTCTTTTATTATATTATCATTTAATTTATATTTTCTTTTATGCAAATTGCATCGGCTTTTTGAAAAGATTTTTCTTACTAAATTAATTAAGCATGCATAGTTATAATTTAATGAGATATGTATGTTAAAATTTTACAAATAAAAATTTCAAATTCGGGGCGGAGGGGGTAAACTAAAATTTGCAGTATTTGTGTATTGGCATCGGAATATGCATGTATGAAAAATTTCTAGTCGATTGGATATGTGCAAGTGTATCAAAATTAGAGCAGAATATTCTGTCAATATAAACACACATGCATACATGCCAAAATAAAAAATTAAGTGAAAGTCTGTGATGAAAATTTGATCCCTGTGGGCTTCAGACCTATGCTGTCATCTAGAGCATCCCTGGGACACTAAACTAGAGTAGCAGCACTTGTCTCTTGTGAAATTGTGCCTTTCTGTTGTTACGTCTCAAGCGCTGTTGTCGATTTGGAGACTTGAAAATGAAGATCTGTTTTATCTTCCCTGGATTCGTTTTGATGTCGTGTAATAGAAATCACTAACTGCGCTAACAGATCAAGGTTTAAATAAAGATTAACACTGCGCAAATAATTTAGAAAACAAATCAATTGCTTTGATTCAAATTCAGTTTGAATATCTAAATCTTTTTACATAGATTTAATGTTAAATTCTCTGTAGACAATGTAATTTTTAAAGTTTATTTAAGTATTTTTTAAGTGCCTACTATTGCTAACTATCAGTCCCGCCTGACAGTCCGCCCCAAATAAAAGACGCCCAAACAATTGCAGTAACCATGACAACGTAGTTACTAACGGACCATGTGATGATTTTCTGTAGGCAGGCTGTCCGAGACCATTAGGCGGGTTATGGTCCAGGCACGTTTAGTAAGTAGGTAATTTCACCAAAACATTTTTATTAAATTGTTTTGATTCACACTTCACTTGAACATCAACTCGACAAAAGTCGACTACGGTGAACAGTATTGAATTACCGGATTGAGTTATGTTTAGTGGACGCAGGTTTTATGTTTAAAAGTAAGCGGCGAGACACAGTTATCTGAGCTTGTCGTTGCTCAGTTCATATACATGTTTAAAATCTAGGTTTTGGTCCCAAAAAATATGGGAACAGTCCCTCTTGCCAATAAAATTGCTGACGTAACATAATTCAATGTTGAATTAGCCTATTATAACTAGATGCGTTAAGCGCCGCCCTTACATTTCATGCAAAAATAATAAAATTCTAATTCTCAAAAATCCATTTTCACGATACTTGTCGACTGAAGTTTTTTTGTCAAATACCGTTATAGAACGTGATTTGCGGCGTCTGAAGGGCACCTTGTTGCTCCAACCCTTTACATGAGTCATAATTTATCTATGCTCTCGGTTAGGATCACACGTACAGTAGTCGGAGATCGCGCATATTTTTAAAACTAGTAAAATCGTAGCCTGAAAAATTTTGGATGATTAACTTAAATTAGCTAACTATTCATTCTGTACTTAAACTGAAAACTACATTCTTTATCGCAATCTGCAGCCGAGCCTGATCCAAGTTAAAGTTAGTGTCACTATGAGACTATTAGTTTCACGATGAAAGATAAACTTTAAACATTTGTGAAAGCTTTGTTTCAATAGCAATTTTATTCACCATAGGCATTAAATAACCAATCAAAATTCTTTTTGTTCAAAGAATACCTCTATACTTGAATGTACGGTTAATAAAGAGGTGGTTTTGATTTTATAATATTTCTTGACGAGAATAAAATCAAGGAGAAAAAAAAATTGAGAGTAAATTTTAATTTTTAAATCGGTACCAAAGACACGAATAAATATAATGTAACTTCTGAGTAATCATAGCAAATATTTTATTGTGGAATGGAAATTTTTTCAAAGCTAAAGATAAGAAATTCGTCGCTTGCTTTTTGTGTTATCGGATGCTGCGTCAGATCCGAACATCCAGAATACCAAATCTCTTTTTTTATTTGAAACATTTCTGCCTAATCAAAATGAAATGAACTAGACAAATTCTGTCCTAATTTTTTTATAAAAAGCAAATAACTTTCACTGATATTGTCATATTCAAAATACATTCATTAGATTTTAAGAATTCTTGAAGGAGCTGAGGGCAAATGGGTATCCATTCTATGACTAAACATTCTTTTACTTTTCAAGGAGACATTTCTTTTCTTCTTAAGGATAATATTCTAATACAATATATTGACGTTTAAAAACGTGATAATTATTGTTTTTAAAAATGTTTATAAACTAATTCTTATTTTCGGCCTTCTTTTACTAACAATTTAATTCTTCTTCTTGTCGAGGCGAACTCACTACTTACTCTTATTATAGGAATTATGCTTCGCCTAGAAAAAGAATTTTGAAAGATAAAAAAGGCAAAAACCGTGATTTTATTCATCGAAATTATTAAATATCATTATAGTTATTTTTAGTAGATATTGTTGAATGGCAGTTTTTTGTGTGACAATATCATTCTTTACATGACAAGAAATGGTTCTGCAGAAAAGAAAAATGCTCTATATTCTTTTAAGTGCATTCTTGTATGATGATCGTTGTTTACAATTACAAGTATTTTTGAATGTCAATTTCTTATTTAAAGACGTTATTTTCAAGAGAAAAAAAAATTATTCCCTGGGAAAAAATTCTGTGTTTGTAAACTTAATGAGCAAGAACGAAATTTTGTAATAACCTTTAATTTATAAAAAGAACCTCATTTGAAATCTGGAACTTGCTGTACCACAATTCCTCCTATGTTCATCTTTTCCCTTCTGCTAATAATCAAATAGTATATTATTCTTAGTGTATTGTTTTTAAGATGAACTCGAAGGATCACAAAAATTTTCTCTTTATAATAAGGCGATGGTGATATTTTGCCTTGATTATGACTAGGGATATTGCAAATCAGACAAGTAGTTCAATTTTTAAAGCAATGTGCAATCAACTACATTTTAAAAAAATGTTTTCTTCTTACGTATGAACTAAAAATTTAAAAAAATTATAACTATTTAAATACCCTTGATTCAATGCAACAGAACCACTACCAACAAAACTCCAATCCTAACTTTTGAAAATCTTAGAATTTTAAAATTTGAAAAATTCGTAGTATATTGAAAGTACTGTATCTTTTTGAATATTGGATTGTGTAAAAAGTGTCAGAGAACTTTTTTGCAGAACCCTGGAAATAAAGGAGTATGCAGAAAAGTAGAATTTTTAAAAAGGGGAGGAATGGCTGGTTTTTTGTAAGTTTTTTTTGCGGAATTGGCCGTTAAATGTTTCTTTGAAATTTCAAAAACTCTAAAACTACGCTAAATCTACTCATAATTAAAAACTGGATATTATAATATCAAGCGCAATGCACCCTTAAACTCAGATTTATTCAAAAAAATTTTGCTTCAAATTGTACAAATAAAAATTAGGGTGGGGGGCATCTAAATTAGGTTCTACTTCTTCCTCCACTTGAGAAACTAAAGATCTAGAATTTTCGCCTATGATTGAAAGTTGTAATAATTCAAACATTTACATTATGATAATACGAGCTGCGTAGAACTAAACTAATCAGTGGACCTAAAGCGGTTTACACGAATAGAAACATTCACAAATATAATAAAAATAAAATATAATTTTTTTCATATATATAATTCATACTTATGCAAATGGATATTTTCAGTCAAAAAAAATATAATTCATCTATTTTTAATGTTTATAACTAAAAAATATCATTAAAAATATAACTAAACAATATTACTAAAAATAACTTAGAAAAAAAATTTATTATAAAAAATAATGAAACAAAAACCTTTTTTTGAGCCAAAACAATTTATTCCCCTGAGTAGCAAATTTTCTTTAAAACTAAGACTCTTCTTCCTAAGCATGGATTTATATTTTTTAATCAGAAATCTTTGAACTGGTCGATTTTTAAAAGTTAAAAATTAAAAATTTTACAGTCAATTTTTTATAATCTTCTCAAGTTCTAAATTATTTTCGAATTTTCAAAAAATTCTACATACCTTTTATAGTAATTCAAATTTTTTCTAAGATTTGTAAAAAAACTTTCAAAACTGAAAAATAGCCTCACAATCTTCCAGATTCGTTTCAATATTCTTACAAATCTTGTGAAATATTTGAAAAACTTTTCAATTATTTTTTTAATTAATTTTTAAAATAAAAAAGCATTTGATACTATGCCCGAAGCTGTGCTCATATTTTAGTTCCAGTGTACTTTGAGGAAAAAGAGACAAAAATCGTGAAATCGAATTTTTTAAAATTAAAAATTGTAATTATTCATAATTTATCAAGTGTTCTCAATAGACTAAAATCAAAATTTTACAAGGAAAATTCCAAAATTTGATTGTAAAATCTACAAAGGGTTCTGTATTTATTAAATGTAAAAGTGTGTTGAAAATTCCAATCCCTGTATTTTTCGAGGCAATTTTTTCGTACAAAATGTTCTTTTTGCATGATGCACATAAGACAGAAAAAATCGTGAGAGCGTTTTGTAAAATTATATTTCAAGACTAATTTCATTAAATCATTGACAAAACAATTTTATTTTTTATTACAATTACATATATAAGATGTATACAAAAAATGATGCAATATCTTTGGATTTTAAGTTACTACGTGAAAATCCAAATAATATAATAGTAACTCAGATCTTAAACTACCTGATAAGTTTTTTTTAATCTTTCAAGAAAACTTGATTATAAGAGTGCAAAAATTTTACTTTAAAATTAACCCTTTTCTGTTGTTCATTTGCCTGTTAAAAATTTGTTTCTAAATCTAAATTAGTGTAAATTCAAATATCTTAATTGGTATCAATAAGGTTTCGAGTATTCAAGCATTTCAATAATAAAATGGTAGATGAATCATGTAAATAATTTAAGACAGGTAGAGTAGATAAAGTATGCAAATAATTCTTATTACCTAATGAAGCAATACCTTGTAAATACATTTTTAGGGGAGAGATGCTGACGTCATTTATTTACAAGCCTCTGAATGGTTTCACGAAAATTGATAATGACACAGAATAGCGTTCTTTTATTAAATAAAGTAATAAACTTAAATAAAAAAAGTGCGTGAATAATTCTTGTTTTCCCATTTGATAGCAGGTACTTTCAAATAACTTATTGGTAGAGATAACGTAGTCTACTTACAAGTTTCTCAATACGACCTTATTTGTTTCAATAAAGTTGAGAATGTTACACAAGCGTGTAATTTTATCAAACATTTTATTCGACACGTTTTCTGTTTCGATAACCTTTTTTTAATTATTATACAAACACGGAGAAAAAATCTAAGTATGATAGCAAGTTGATTCATTCTTATTGAAGTACGAAATTTTAACGTGCGAAATTGTCCCAAAGTTGGCTAGAGCGAATGATTACAAAGTAGTATCGCCATTCAAAATATTTTCACATGACTGTGCAAAAATCTTTCCCTTGCTCATGCTATGATTTTAAGAAACCCCTGCGCATTCGGTATGGGTTTCGTACAATAAAGTTTTTAAGAAACACTTACCAGCGCTTGCTGTCTCGCAGGTTTGGTAGGAAAATGTGGAACGGATAAGCTGATGCCGAAATCGCAAGGGTTTTTGCAATCAAAACATAGTCAAGTAATATTGTTTTCATTTCTGGCGAAACTACACTGTAAGAAAAATCATGGTAAGTTTTCCATATATTTATGGGAAGTTTTCAACTTATACAAGGTATGGAACTTTTTTCATACTTGTTTGAGGAATATTTACCACGCGCAACATAGTAATTTTTCCATATGAGATTGGCCTTTTTTCCATACATGTGTATGGAAAATATACAATATAGAGCACGTGACATTGCTATACTTAATTGGTATTTCTCCGATACTTGTGTATGGTAAATTTGACATAAGGCACTAATTTTCATACCTTAAATTGGTACTTTTTTCATACTTGTGTATGGGAAATATACAATATGCTGATACTACTTTTAGTATACCGAATTTG